>OVAF01001937.1:0-18444 GCA_900406245.1 Odontarrhena argentea | reverse complement strand
AATGGCACTTTTAAAAGTATAATTAGAAAAAATGGCATATTTCATAATTTTGCCTATATATTAAGCCATCTATCGTCTTGCAACTCCGATTTTATCCATTTCATATGTTTGTCCCATTGGGAGCCTAATTGGTTATAAATTCAATTAAAAAGTTTTTTGGGGCTATCGATTCCACATTTCCATAAAAGTCAATATAATATTAAGTGAGATTATAATAATTATCCTAAAAAAAAAAGAAAACAACCCAGAAGAAATCGCCATGGTAGCCGCATCAGCCAACCTCGCGAACCTGACAACGACGTCGCTTTTCTCCAATCGGCCGCTCTGTTTCTCCATGTTAACCGGAATCAGAAACTCCTTCTTCAGGACATGTCAGCAGCCCACACCTCTCCGACTCGTGTCCGCGCCACCACACGGCTGTTCCATTAGGGTCATGTCATCCTCTTCTCCATCTTCCTCCGGATCGACACTGGAGGACACTGTGAATACCACCGTCGCAGAGAATCCTGTCGTTGTTTACTCCAAAACCTACTGCTCGTACGTTTCCCTCTTCTCTCTCTAAGTCACAATGCTTCTTGTTCACCTGAGGAATTAGGTTTTTGTTTTGAAGGTACTCTTCTGAAGTGAAGTCATTGTTCAAGAGCCTTGAAGTTGAGCCGCTCGTTGTTGAATTAGATCAACTTGGTATGCTTACAATTCTTCTTCTTTTTTTTCTATATATGCGTCTGCCAAAAGCTTGTTTACATTTGTTTCAGCATTTAGATTGGAAGAAACTAAGGCTTGTTCATCTTCCAATTGCTTTTTTTGTTGCTTAATTGAATTGATTTCTATGCTTATGGAATACTCTTTACTACTATCGGATTGTGATTTAGAGAATACAGGCCTAGTGGGGTTTATAATCGCCCGATATAGCTCCCACATTTTCAAGATTCGGTGTCCTCCTTCTTTAAGAAATTACTTGGACAATAGATTGGCTTGTTGATGAAGAATTGTCAAGAGTTAGTTTGGGCTTAGAGTCTTAGACCTCTCTTGCTTGCCTTTGAATATGAGACAGTATGCTTTTGTTTCTTACAAACAATTGTTATTGTTCCGTTGCTATCTTCTTAGTAATCCTGTGCCTTGTCAAGATTTTGTGACTTTCTGAAAACATTTCTTCTTTACTTTCATGGCTCATGGTGTCTGTCTGAAACATTTTGAGTTGCTGTTACGAATATTTTGGTGTTTCTGGATATTTCCCAGGACCACAAGGGTCGCAGCTGCAGAATGTGTTGGAGAAACTTACTGGACAATACACTGTTCCCAATGTTTTCATCGGTTTGTTGTTTCATCATTTCAATCAATTACTAAAGTACACGCTGATCAATTTTTTTTTGCCTGAAGACAGAACATTCTAAAACACGAAACTGCAACGATCTTAGTCACTGCATTTACAATTACATCACTTAACAAATCTAATTTTATATCATGTTTTTGGTGATGGTCAGGAGGCAAGCACATTGGTGGCTGCTCAGGTAAACTCTTTCTTACCTCAGTACCGAGGTTTTGATCTCTATAAATGAGATCCCGTGTATATTGGCACCAACATCTGACTTTCTGATGCATTAACTAGACCTGGATTTCTCTATTGTTGAACAGATACAGTGCAGCTGTACAACAAAGGAGATCTGGAGAAGATGTTAGCTGAAGCCAAAGGAAAGCCCGGTCAGACTTGAAGAGATTTAGATATGAAATTGGTTGGGAGATTGGTTCACGCTTCCTTTTTGTTTAATCAGAACCTCTGAGTTGTTTGATTTGGTATCGAATTTTAGAGATTTCATGAAGAATCTCGTGTGTATTAAGTAAATCAATAAACAGCCAGGCCGGTTTCCATTACTAAACGGAGTTGCTGAGTTCTTGATCGAGTCCTTACTTGGAATTTGCAATTCAATTTTGGGTCGGAAAATGGAAGAGATAAAGATGAACTATTAAATAAGCTTTTTTGTTACATACGATTTGGTTCAAGATTACAAACAAACTGGTTTAGAGATAAACCAAGTCTCTCATTTGACTTCTTCAATCTCGTCCAATGCGTAATTGTTGGTCGATATATTTGCGTAATTCACCTTGGCGAACCGGACTACAACTGGATATCGGGACTTTGGGTCCTGATCAACGGCCACAACTGATCCAACGGTCTTGTACCAGTAGGATTCTTTCCTTAAAATCTTCACCTGTAAGTCCCCAATATTTCATACAAATTTCACATTAGCCCCATAACTTCTTACAAATTTTTTTATATATCAAAAACTTAGTGCAGATACAAAAAATAATTCGTCCATAATTCCCCGTCGAATTTTCATGTACACGATCATTTTCTTCAATTCCTAAAAGCCCCAAAACTTCATACTAGTTTCACACTAGCCCCATAAGTCCTAAATATCTCTAAATAGACCAAGAACTTTTTGATTAAATCTGTTCGAACTCGGATTATCTAATGAGAAAACCAATAAGACGCATAAACATGTATTACAGATTGTAGATTATGCACCGATTGATATGTATGTATGAGATAAACAAACCTTGGATCCTCTCTTGGGGCCAATCTGAGGAGGTTTAGCCTTCGCGGCCGGAGCTTCCTTCGGAGCTGCAGCAGCAGGAGCTTCCGCCGGATCAGCAGCAGCAGGAGCGGCGGTGGTTGAAGAACCATCGGACGAAGCGGTTGCCGGAGATGGTTCCTCGGCCGCTCTGACTACAAGCCTCGAACCGAAGCTTCTCATCGGCAAGAAAGACACGGCGGCGCTCTTTGAACCGCCGGCGGATGTAGTTGCCGTGACGTTGGGAGTCAGAATGAATCCGGTAGCTGCTGACGTCATCGCCATCTGTGAGTGATTTTGATGGTTTTTGTGTGATCCCAAAAAAAAGAGCTTAAGCAAAAAAAAAGAGGACATGAAAAGCTTGAGATGTTTTGGAGTTAAAACGAATCGTTTTCACCCACTTGTGGTATGACACGTGTGATCACATCTCTGTTTCTTGAAGATAATGTGATGACGTGGAATTTCGTTTATTTTTTTGAAACAACATTTTAATCGAGAGGGCATCTGTAAATTAGGGTTACTTTTGCCGCCAAATTTCACTTGTCTTCTCCAATTTTCAAATTCTTCTTGGAAGTTGAAGAAACCTCTCCTTCATCCTGCATCGCCTTCGTGATTTAGCATAACTGGTGAACAATTTGGTCAATCAGCCATGAGAAGAAGGATTCATCGAACGAAAGCGGCCGAAACCCTAAAAAAGAGCGATCCGCAGTCTGGGTTTAAATTTCCTGATCCTTCGAGCTCTGAAGCAGATTCAGGTAATTCAATCATCGATTCCGTGTTCGTGAGTGTGTATGTTTTGTTTAATTTTGATTCGTTTTTGGTTTAGATTCGAGACGAAAAAGAAGAGTGACTTTCGACGATGCTGATCATCGGAGTCCCTTGAACGAATCCATTGAAGCTCAGGCTGGACCATGTGAGTTCGCTTCTAGATTTGATTCCGATTTAGAATGTTGAATTTGAATGTAAATCACTTGCAGCTGTTGATGCCAAGACCTCCGAGTTTGCGTTCTTTAAGAAGTTAAAGTCTGATTTTGGTCTCTGCTCTAACTCTAATAGTGTCGAACAAAATCCCAAAACCTTTGATTCCAGAGTTAAACCAGCAGGTAAAATCCCACAAAAGGGTTTGGGGTGTGTCATCTTCTCTTAAGGCTTTCCCCTAAATTTCCATCTCTACCTTTTATGCAGGAACGGACCGCGAAGCTAAAGATAAATGCAAGAACTATAGCTTCTCCACACCCATTCATAATACCAGACGTGGTGTGAACTTGAGTCGAAAGGATATAGGTTGTTAGCGCCGCACTGTTACTTCGATCCCTTGGTGCAAACCCTGGCATGTTTGTGCCACATTATATGCACTCTAGTCTCTTATCAGGATAGATGTGTCAATTTTGTTTCCATTTTAGTCTTGTAGAATCTCTTACAGGTATTTGAGAAGTAGTAATCTTTAAACATGATTCTGTGTTTCTGTTGTTTTCAGAGAAAGATCGTGGGAAATCTTCGTCAGGGTTCAGTAGAAATAAGGACACGGTTCGAAGTATTGACAACCTGAGACCTGAAGGTAGATTTCGGATATCCTAGTTCTTAGATTGGTTTACATTTCAATTAAGCAAAATATACTAGTCAATAATTAAGAAACATGATTTCGTAGTATGAATTATCAGGAATCAGTGATGAGAAAGGAGACTTGTTCTCCGTAAAGAGGAAGAGACTGCATCAGTGGGTCAAAAATACATGGTTTACTGAAACCCCTGAGCCTACCTCAAACAGCGGGTACACAATAGTTTTTTAACTTCTATCTTAAACTTGTATCTATAATTTACTCAGAGGAATTTCATTTTTCAGGCGTGATTTAGTTTCTCTTCTCCTAACTCGGCTATTCCCTGGAACCGATGACACACCTGTAAGCTTGATAGAATCCTGGACTACATGTCAATTGCGTATCTTGATCAATCCTAAGCACTTTTTTATTTTCTATTTCCTCTCAGTCTAGAAGGTTTTCCAAGGAGAGGACAGATAGATTCAAAAGAAGGACGTTTCTAGATTCTCCTAGATCAAAGTTTCTCAAGACATCCCATGAAAGCTATCCAGAAGTTGACCACAGTCTGCAAATGGAAAGGGACAGATCCATACCTTGGTGGGGATGGCCAGAAAATACCATTGCGCCGAGTCTGGAGTTTGCAACAGATCATGTTCACAGCGGTTTTATCGCAAGAGATCCAGAAGAGATTAGCTTTTCCATCTCCGATCCTGAGGGCTTGGTTTATCGACCTCAATTCTTGAAACAGAAAGCGTCCCTTACATTTCCTGTAGAAGAAACTCTGGACTGTTTCCCCATAGCTAGACTCCATTACAGAAACTACAAGCCTCTTTCACTGGGTTATCACAGAGAAGAAAGTGGATACTGCTCAGAGGACTTATTGCATGATGATAGAGACTTTATTAGAGAGCCTTCATCTGCATTACTTCTCGAGTGGAATACTGAAACCTCAAGCACCAGAAAGACAGATGAACTGCCACTAAGTTATGACACAAAACTCATCACATATCCAGATGCATCCTTCTCATATTTGACTGATAATCCATGGAGCTCTGACTATTCTTCATCTAATAATTTGGTTACAAGGCAGCTGAACCCTTTACCTTTGCTCTCTCATTACACTTCAGACAGCTTCCTCTTGCCAACAACAAACCAATCCAGCCATTTTGAGCATGAGCTCGAGAGTCCTACAATTGATGATGACGACGTGGTTGCTGCCAACCAGAAACTCCAGACATTGTGTCACACAAATAGCTCAGACTGTTTAACCAGAGACTACACATACTATAATAATTTTCTCAGCTCTCCAGAGGATCACTGCCCTTTTAAAGTCCCTGGATGTGAAATAGTACCCTTCCCATTTTCCAGCATTGACAGTTCAAATTTGTTGGAAGCTTCTAGTCCTACTCGAAGCAAAAGTTTTAAGTCTCGTGATTGGATACCTTTTCAGTTTCAGTCACCACAAGATTGGATTGATTAATAGAATGGCCATGAGCTTAGGGCAGCAACTGAAGAACAATTCTACCCAAGTTTGATTGCAACAGGTCAGTAGCTCTCTTACATACTAGTTACTACACTGTTCTGAGAATTGTGTGTCATGTCATTGTTCAGCATTCGTTTAGGTAACAACACAATAAGTTCAGAAGACATAAGCATCAATGCTTTGAGATCTTGTCCTAGCCACACCACTGATGAATTGATTGAAGGAGACTGATAATTGGTCACCGTTCTTTTGACAATTTCTTTGTTTCTTTTTGATGAACCTCTTAGACGCTTCTCAACTACCAAAGTGGTTGGAACTCATTTTCTTTAGAAGAAATCATTAATCAGACTGAGAAGGCTGTTATTAAGAAAGAAAAGAAAAATAATAATAGAAGGAATGTAACATGTACATGCAGATATATGTGGTTAGGTTTTTATGATTGCTTCCACCATTTCGGTTTGATGGTACTGTACTTCATTTCCTATCAATTACCATTACTCTCTACAATAAATATTTTAGCTATGCACTTTTGTGTGTCTGGTCAGCTTGTGATGGTCATTGGTCAAGGTTGTGTCTAGTGGAAAATGGACTTGTTAATAATTAAACTAGCTTTGTCCTTGTTTTTATGTAAGATGATTGCAATGCATACTTAACAACAAGAAGCTTGGATTCTTGAACTAAAATCTCTGAGTTTCACAAGTTTCTTTTGCTTTTGCAAAACTGATCCAAGACATTTAAACCATCTTTAATGTTTATATCTTGTCACAACAATCTTTAATGTTACTCACCGGAAGCAAGATATGAATAACAATGCATGAAAATGAATATAAAAATGGAAAAGTACAGCTAGAACAGATAGTTTTTTCGTAACAATCGGCCAGGTCACTTGGCTGACATCTTCCTGACAGTGGTGAGTTTAATTATAAGTTCATAATTTCCATGAATACAAACACCTATATAACCAAAACTCTAACGGGTGGTCTGACTAGACCCAGTGACCCAGTGGACTTTAAAAAAATTATTGTAGGTCAAAAAGTTAGTTCGTAATTAATGCCATGGAACCGAAATTCTTCGAAACCGGTTCATAAGTTGAAAGTTTGATGGTTGGTCTAATGGATGGCGTAGTTATGAGAACCGGGTTATGACATAATGTCTAACCAGATCATCCAAATGCTTGGCCTAACGGTTTGGCTGTAGAGATTGCTGGATTCATTGAAATACACAAACCAATAACACCCTCTAAAAATTCTTGCATAATCACATTCAAATGTTGGAAAATGGATATTCTTGCATAGTAACATTCAAATGTTGGAAAATGGATATTGACTTAAAGTCTAATGACCCTAATCATAGACTAATAATTATGTTTTAATTCCAAAATTCCGTAAGCTTTGCAACATTAATTGTTTACATATTTTTTTGGTTTTTTCCCATTATGTTATTTCCCCTACAATAATATATCTTTTTCCTCTTAATATATATAGCATGTCATCTTCAAAATAGCATCTATGAGTTATCTTGATATGATTTTGCCAATTAGAATTTATAAAAATATTCATTAGATTGTCAAACTCAAGATCATCGTTGTCATAGTTGGAAGAATCCTCGTTACTTCGTTATTCGCATTCATGGTCATGAGTTTGAGTTCATATTTAAACAAAAAATTTCAAACAAAACCTAGAGACTTTTGGTTATGATATCTATTAGAACGAGACCTTATAACATGTTTTCCATTTCTCCATAAGAGGATGTACAAATCTAGATCAGAGTCTCGTAGTTATTAAAAAAAACAAAATGGTGTCAACAGAAACCAAAACCAACAATGTGATTATTCAATTGGACAAGAAAAAGACGCGAAGAGAACAGGTTGGTTGGTCCATTGAAGATATTTATGGTCCCAATTATATTTTGCTATAAGAGATACGTAGTAGAGTAGATTATCACTACTCTTTTATATTTGCTTGCATATGTTTGATAAAACATATAACATGCAACGGTTTATTGGTTTTGGATCATTTATTAGCAACTGCAATATTTCATATAATGCCAAATTTTTCTACTAAATTTATTGTTAGTTTAAGACAGAGAAAAGTATTGATAATTTCTTCATTTAATTTCCGAATCTATATTTTCATGTGCATTTAGTTGTTAAAAATTAGAGCAGTCCGTTTTTACTATTGCAAAGTTTTTTATTCGATTTTGAATAAAAACATTGTCTCCATGTAGAAAATCACTAGAATAATTTTTAATCAGCAAACTTAGTGTCAAATTCATAATCTCATTGATTAAAGAGAAATTTTGAGAAATGTCCGATTCCACGTGCCTCCTTTAAAAATACATTTTACTTTTTGAAAATATCAAGTTTAGGATTTAAGATTTAGGGATAAATCCATATATAGGATTAGGATTTAGTGTTTAATATATATATTTTTTTAGGTAGAAGTGTTTAATAATTATTTGGGTTAAAGGTTTAAGGTTTTAGAGTTTATATTTAAGGGATATAAGATTTACTAGGGGGTTAAACCTTTAATAGAGTTTATGATTATAGGGTTTTAAGTTGAAACCCTATAAAACATTATATAATATTTTAAAATATCAAAAATGATAATTTAGATAAAAATTGGTATATATATTGAAATAAACAAAAAGATATTTTTGAAAAGGATAGAGCAAAAACGGGAAGGTTTGTACAAATATTTTAAGTATATAATGTTGGTCAAGAATTTTTACAGCCATATTCTATTTGGTCAATTTTTAGATCGTTATATATACCACTAATTTGGAATTGGTTTAAAGTTTCTGCAAATAGAGGAAAACTTTTACAAAGCCAATTTATGAAAAATTTGAATACTATGCATGAATAGAAAAATTACTTAATCGAATTAGTTACCTAAAGAAGTGGCAAATCTATGGATAGGTCATGGTAGAGAGAAAAGAAAAGAAATTAAAGCAGACAAGAAGATCATCAATTATGGTAATGAAATCAGAATAAGTAAAGGATTAGGTTATGTGATCACATCAAAATTATACACATCATTCAAAAAAAAAAAAAAATCAGTAGAAACTTGAATTAAATATGACATATAAATGATATAATACTTTACAAGTAAAATATGCAAAGCGATGGAAAGAAAGGTCATTTGCAAATTTCCCTCTAATAAAAACTCCTTTTGGTATCACTTAGCTTAGCTTAGTTTAATAGAATCTTCTCCGGCGAACCTTACTCTCTCCCTCCGAGCTTGGCCATGGTTCTCCTTCAACCTACCTTCTTCTAACAGGTCCTTCTCTCTCTCTCACTCATCAAATGTCTAACCTCTAGCTCCGATCTCACTTTTTCCGATGCATTTTTTCCGAAATCTACAAATTAGCTTCTCTTTCATTGTTGATTTATTCGATTTATCAGGATTCCAAACCCATTTTCTTACTTTTTTCGAATCAATTTGCTCATTGTTCCATTGATTTTTTTTTCAGTTTTCATGGTTTTCGAATCCTGATAAATGTAGATTCAGTTAGGCCATTTTCTGATTTGCCAGAGCTTTTTCTGCACAGCTTATGTCTGATTTAAGCAAATCCAAAGAGGAGACAACTGTATCTATGACACAACTCATTTCTGGAGAAATGTCCAAAGTGGTTGAAGATAGACTGAGTTCTAGTAATAACTTGGTCGCTAAACTAATGGGTCTCGAGACTGCTGCACCACCACAGAGCAGATCCACTAGCTCTGTGGATGAGAATGAAGCTGGACAGTTTCACAAGCAATTTCAAATGTGGGAATCACTGCCTCAGCAGGCGAACCTTTCCAGAAAAGGAAAGTGTGGTGGAAGTATGAGTGATAAACAGTTGGATCTTGTTCGTCAAAAGTTCGTGGAAGCCAAACGCTTGGTAACAAATGACAAGCTTCACCGCTCCAAGGAGTTCCAAGAAGCACTTGAGTTTTTAAGTTCCAACAAATATTTATTCGTTAAGTTTCTCCAGGAATCAAATTCTTTGTTTTCTCAGCATCTTTCTGACTTTCAGCCTGTTCCTCCTCATCCGGAGGCTAAGCGCATTACGGTATTGAGACCTTCAAACGCTGTTGATGCTCAGAAATGTTTGGTTCAAGATAGTAGGGGCAAGCAGATTAAGAAATCGGCTGCATCGAAGCAGGAACTTGGATGGATCGATGCTGCGCAGCCAACTCGGATAGTTGTCTTGAAGCCTAGTCCAGGGAAGGCTCTAGATATAAAGGCTATTTCTTCATCACCTCATTCCTATTTTGACGAGGCTGGAGATGCTGAGACCAGAGAAGTGGCCAAGGAAATTACACGCCAAATACGTGAAACTTTTAGGGGTCACTGCAGGGACGAGACTATTTCATCTCCTTCTTCTTCTGTCTTGTCCAATGGCTATATTGGTGATGAAGATTCGTTAAATAGGTCGACTTATGAATATCCAGTGGGAAACGTTTGCAGCTCTGAGATCATGTCACCATCTTCTAGGCATTCATGGGACTTTGTGAATAGGTTTGAGAGTCCTTTCGCTTCCTCTTCGTTAAGCCGAGCCTCGTTTTCTCCAGATTCATCTGTCTACCGCGAGGCAAAGAAACGGCTGTCTGAAAGATGGGCGATGATATCACTAGGCAGAGACCCACAGCAACCAAAAAACTTCCCAAAGGGGTCAACCGCGTTAGGGGATATGCTTGCACTTTCAGAGACAAAAATACCAACCAAGTCCAATGAGGAGAGCAACAAAGCTAAACAAGAGACAAGAAGATCAATTTCATGCAGAGGCAGTGGTCTAGATCAAGTAGAAAGCACAAGTGATTCCCTTATAAGGTCAAAATCAGTCCCTGAGATTAGACTCAATGGCGGAACATCTGTTTCAAGAACTCCAAAAGCACAAGCTGCCCGAGAACTTACCGACTTAAGAAGATTAAAATCATCATGGAAAGTTTCAAGCTTGTTCTCCTTCAGGAATAAGAAAGCAAACAAGGAGAAGACAGGTGTGTCGCTGTATCGCAGCCCGTCTCAATTGGCTATGCCCAGTGATGCACCGCAACAACATAGTATTTCTCCAGGCGAGGTAAATCACAAAATTGAAAATGGTTATGCCTAAGAATTTTCTGAAACCATTCTTGTTTTAGTAAGCCGTCATTTGCTTGCAGGGAGAACTTCAAAACCAGGACCAGCCAAGTCCAGTATCAGTTTTACAGCCGCCTTTTGAAGAGGAATATATGGCAAATCCAGAATGTTCCGAGTCAACAAAGCCATGGACCAATCAAGGTTAGTTAGCTATCTCTGGTGTCAAGCTCTCATTAAGAGATTTATCAACTGTAACACTTTGCAACGGTCACATCTCACAGGAGGAGAAATGTCTCTGAGATCTAATCTGATCGACAAATCACCTCCAATCGGTTCAATAGCTCGGGTTTTCTCATGGGAGGATGACTCATACACAGACATAATTAAGCCTGGAATTGGAATCAAGGAAGATGAAGACTGGTATATCTTCATCAAAATGCTATTAAAGGCGTCTGGTTTCAGCAGCAGTAACCCGCTTATTACCCGGTGGCACTCACCATATAGCCCCTTAGACCCATCATTAATTGACAAATTTGCTAGCAAGGAACTCATCAAACGCAGGATACAGAGATCAAACCGCAAGCTTGTGTTTGACTGCGTCAATGCCATCATAATAGAGACAACATCGACACTTGCACGCACAGGATTGACCCTGGGATTTGACATGGTGGAGCATGTGTGGACAGAGTTAAAAAACTGGGCACTTCAGGACTCTAACAGCTTGGGAGAAAGTATGGTCCAGGACGAGGTTGTTGGAAAAAAGTGGAGCCACGACCTGCAAGTCGAAGTGAACAACTTGGGAATCGGTATTGAGGTGATATTGTTGCAAGAGCTTGTAGAAGAGGCAGTCTTTGATCTTACTCGATGAAACAAAAGTATATATGGATTCGTATAGTTATTGATTATTTATATAAGTATTTTTGAATTCATGAAACATATAGATGATATAACTTATGAAATAGCTCACTTATAGACTTCATAGTATTTGACTATTACGATTGAGACAAGAAGCAAAAATTGGTAGACTTTGTCGTAGAAAGGCTAATTTCAAACTGTTCATAGGTTTGGTCAAGCAAACACACAAATGAAGATGCTTATATGGTGTGTAAACACAGTGCGACACCATTTTGGGTAAATGTTTATGCACACTCAGAAAAGTTTCAGAGCAACACACAGAGAGATGCTTATGCACTGAGGTTCGTGTAAAGACAGTACAGCACCGTTTTGTTTATGCACACTCGGAGAAGTTGCAAAGCGCGAAACATAGAAAAACTAGACTTTCACAGAGACCACAGACGCATGCAGTTTCAGAAACAAATTACGGGCTTCATCAGCCTTTTGGGTTCACTGCCTGATTCTGGTTCAAGCTATACTGCGAAAAGAAGATGTCACAGAAAAAATCGTTTTATTAATACCAGACTCACAACGCCTTATCTGATCTGAAAAGTATTGAGATGTTGAATTTGTTTTATAATCAGTGTTACCTTCTCTCTGATCCGGGAGCTCCAGTTTTCGATTTTGCTTGGCCCAGCGGGCGCTTGGTTTCCTTGGGCACCAAGAAGTGGATCCCACGCTCTGCTCCTCGGGTTCTCGTAATCTTCATCTTCATCAGGATCAGGTGTCCGTGTTGAAACCATAGCTCTGAGAACCATGGCTAGTAGCAACGACAGTAGCTGAAAACAGGAGTCCAGCGTATACAGTTACAAACCAAAAGAAAGATTCATGTTTTGTCTTTAAATATAATGAAATGCTCAAAGCTCAACAGTAGTAATTTAAGTTACCTGGACCGCTACCACAGCAATCCCGACCCATTTGCATATATCAATGTTTTCTTCAATGAAAGCTCGAAGACTATTGAGCTCCCCAGTTGGATCATACGGAAGATCCTACTCAACACGATTCAAGACGGTCACAACAAGTAAAGAACACAAGGACCAAGATTTGAGTGTAAGAAACCTCACTTTTTCCCACTGACGGTCAATAGCGATGAATGCAATAAGGGCAGCTTCAAGTAGAATGAGCAGAGTTTTGAGAATAGAGTACTTTAAAACTGTTAAGGGAAACACTATATAAACCCATACGACGTTTTAATAAACACAATCTATTAACAAAGATGAAAAAGTGTAGTGAAGTTTCTGTGAAAGGATACGAAACACAAGCAACAGCCATTGATAGCTTCAGCTGCAATGAAACCAATGAAGGTAACAATGCAGACCAAAATACCAACCGCCATAAAAGAGTAGATGAACCTGCATAAACAAGCACGGCAACAAACCCAGTTAGCAAACCCGAATTCTCCTAAGAAACAGACTAAGTGGGTTTTGTTTAAAATGCAGAACAATGAACTAAATTATATAACTCAAGCTACATCTCATATTCCTTGAAGCACTAAAAGCTTGTGAAGAAGCTTAAGCCAAAAGTATGAAACTGAAGAATTACAAGCAATTACGCCCAGATATTAAACCCACACCTGAATCTATCTAATTGGAAATCTAAGCAAGACCCTAAAATCGAAAAGGAGATGGTACCATGGAGCAGGAAGATCCAAGGAACGGAGATTAAACCCATTTGAGCCGAGGGCGACAGTGGCCATGAAATCAAGAGGAGTCTTCAAGGGCTCAGAGACCCTGGCGATGTCGATTCCGGAGGTGGATGAATCGGGTAAGAAAGCCGCGGGAGGAGAGGAGGAAGGAGGGTCGACGGGAACATGATGATTGTATTGATCGAGCATCCATATGGAGTAGATGATGATGGAAATACCGAAGAAAGCTTGAACGAAATTGAGGAGCTTGAGAGTGGAAGCAAACGAGAGATGGCAGCAATTATGCCGCATTTTCACAACTAGGAATTCGATCGAGGAGATGATGATTGAGAGAGCTGTTTCAATGGTCGTCTTGTCTGTAAAGGTGTCGCCTTTCTGTAAATTCGTAATTTTTGTTTTGTAATAAATTAATCAAATATTCAATTCAGAGTCGTCGCTTGCAGATAGCTACGTTTTTGCTAATGTAAATTTGTTTTGCTCTTATCTTCTGCTCACCAAGTCTACACAATATCTTGCCACCTTAAATTTTATGCTTATTGGAAATGTTTTTTTACACTTTTTTTTTTTTTTTTTTTGGCTGCATGTTGTGAGTCATGATTTACATGATCGTGATATCTGGGAAGCGTGAATACTTTATAGTTTTCTTTTTTCCTTGGGCCAAACTGCATTTTATAGTTAATGATGAAAAGGAAGAATTACAGTCCATGATAGGAGGATTAAGACAAAGAGATTAATCTCAACCATCTATCAAAGTAGAGATATTAGAAATTAACTTCTTTATTTTTGTTTCATTTATGTACTAATACATTAAGGAATATAATAGGAAACGGATAACATTGAGACCATATAGTGAAAATATTTCTTACATTTACATTTGGTTGTCAGAGTATTCCATATTCCAACAGAAACATAGAGAAAAGACTTGTCGCAGTAGATCAGCATCACATCACATATCCATATCCGCATGTACTTAATTAGAAAGTTGAATTGGATGAAAATGAAATCCTTTGAAGGAAAGTTTTAAAGTTGGGATCTCTATCCAACATGCTAATCCTCACATAACTCTGCTCATCTCCAAAGTACTTTCCACTTTTGGTCATAATATTTTTCTTCTCTCGCAAATGCCTCTCACAATCCACAATCCCTTCTTCACACTTGAGCCATGCAAACGCTTCACAAAGAATACACCAAAACAACATCAGTCAAATAAAGAAAATGCTTCATATATATATTCATTTCACTTTAGGCCAAGTACCTGGTTGTGACTCAAACACCTTGCCAAGGAAATTGCAATGTCGAGTTGCGAAATCAGGAACGGTGAAACGTTTACTATCCCTGGCTGCTTGTTTCAATAGCTTCCACCTCTCAGACATGGCATCATGACTATGCTCAAAGAATGATTTGACTGTGCCATTCCCACAACTGTCTGAAACAACCTTCAAAACCTTGGCTGCTCGAAGCTGCGAGTCTTTTGAAACCCCAATGGTATTGAGTTCTATGTACTCGGTCATTTTCTTTGCCGTCACTCTGTCTTTCACCAAAGCCCATCTGCAAAATGAAACAAGAACGTAAGCAACATTTACAAGACTTCCTTTCTGTAACAAATTAAGAAAAGTATACCCAATTCGCATCCCTGCATGGCCAGTGCTCTTTGAAACAGTGAAGAGCATTACATCGTGATCAGCTTTGGATGTTATTGGAGTATACTGAGGCCAGTAGTAGGCTAAATCATGGATCAATCTACCGTTGTTACGATTTACAACAGATTCTCTCAAGAGCCCATCAGGGTTGTTTGGAGATGTAACAAGTTCAATGTATGGAGCTTGTTCCTTGTACGCCTTTGCATCTCCCCACCATCGATATAATCCCGATTTGAGACAGTCTGTAATCAACGGGTATGACTGCAAAACCATTCCGGTTAGATTGATAATAATTAAGTACCAAGTTATAAATTAGTTATGAGTTGCAAGTTTCATATAGTTTGAGAACATGACTGACGCAATAATAAGGGGCAGCTGAGACAACATTAATGGGACCGGAACCATCGTGAGGGGAGAGAGCATAGAGAGCAGCTTGATACAACTGAGTGGAGCCAGTGCCAACAACAATGAACCGGTCTTGCGTCGCAGCATTCCCAACAATCTGATGTACCCTCACAATCTCATTGCTAAGCTTTGGCTCAAGAAACCAACAAGGGTGGTTGTGATTGTTATCATCTGAAAAGTAGCTGAGGGATTGCCATCCAGGTATCACCATTGTTGCCTCTTCCCCAATTCCCTGCCAGTATTTCTCATACACTGTTGGATCCCCACTGCATGGCTTTATGTTAGCATACTTTGTTTAATGGAGAAGATAAAACATCAAAGAACATGGCAAAGCAGGTCACCAAAAGAGAAAATAACAAATATATTAACCAGTTACTTTCAAAGCAATATATTTAGCATGCACGTGATAAAATTATTAGTTGTCTAAATATTTTAGATGATATGCCCTTTATTAGCACATATAGTATTTGATTAATCTGGAAAAAATCTAAGAAAGAATAAAAGCAATCAAAGTTCCACCCTAGTAGCAAGGCAAGAACTTTTTTTTACAAAACTTGCATTCAGAAAAACTTAGTTGATTGTTCATAATTTTCATAAAATTTAAGATTAGAAAAATTAATGTTAAAAGTTACATTAAAAATGTAAAACGACACTCTTTGTCTAAAATGACATTCTCTGTAAAATGAAAGGAGTATATATATATAAAAGTAGTAGAAACTTACAGTTTGAAATTGATAATTCTGTGGTCATCTTCTACAGTCTCGGTATAGTTGCAAGATGCCGAAGGAGATCCTGTGGTGGATACCACATTCCATGTGCTAGCATAGGCCATTCTATCACCCTTGAAGATCCTTAGAATGAAGGTGAAGTTTAGGGCCAAGGAGAGGACCAACATATTCCTCCAAGACACAATCTTTTCCATTTCCTCTCAAAACTAGAAAAGAAAAGAAAAAATACTCAAATTCCTAAAGAGGAAGAAGAGGAGCTAAGACAGAGAGTGTGATAACTGGAAAATGACATGTATGGACAAGTGGGTTTTGTAGCTGTCCAACTCTTGAAGAATCTCAAGAGATACTTTCTTCACAAGGTAATGTTGAAAGAAAAGATACAAAAAAATGAAAAGGTGAAAGCAAGACAAAAGATCGATGGAAGGGCTTTATTAATTTAGGTTGATCGAATTGTTCCCACTGAGAATTAAAGTTGGTATTTTTGCCTTTATGTGTGATGAGTTTCAGCATTTTGTTTGCTTTGCCAGTGACATGGCAGACCTTGGAAACGACAGTACATGAACCCAGTCCACACGTTGAATTTACTTCTCCATCTCTTTTTACTACACTTCTTTTTCTATAATTACGCAACTTCTCACTTTCATTGTATATAACTCATTCTTACTCTATTTTGGCTAGATTTTTTTTTTTTTTGTCATCTGATTTTATTAACATAAAACTAAAGCCTGAATTACAAAGCAAAAGCCTACAGAGTCTGACTAACAAAGTTCGGGAAACTTAGGAAAACAAAGCCCGCAAATCCCAACTAGCTAAGCTTGGAATTTCAGGAAACTAAAGCCACCCGAACACAAGGTCTGTTCGCCGGAACCAACAAAAGGACCTGATGGAAACAAACACAGAGATAATCCAGATACACCACAGATACAAAACCCTTACAAAACAAGGACATAGGAAAGAAACGAAGAAAGGGCTACAAACTTCTTCCTTCGAGAGAGCCAAACTTCATGACCCCTTTTGAGAACAAATCCTCCTATAGTGAATAAACCTACCTCTTAAAGAAGAAGACCACAGCTTCCTGCTCCGACAATTTATTTCGGAAACGGCGCAAAGCAAACCAATCTTAAAAACGCCTCAAAGGAAACTTACCAATAAAAACTGATTTCGAACCAATCAAGAGTAGAGACAAGGAGCGATAGCGGATAACACTGGAAAGAGTACTTCTTAGCAAGCCAAAAAGACACCTGAACGAACCTAGTGAAACCGAAGGACAACCCAAGACGCAAGCAAACAACTGAAGGACAGACAAGGAGTAGCCACAAACGAAACCACCTAGACCAAGTCATGAAAGGGGAAGACTCTATTTTGGCTAGATTATGAACCGACTTAAATATTACAAATATTTTTGCCAAAAAAAAACTCATGGTCGATTTTTATTGTATAACTCGATTCTCACTCAGGGTTGGACCCTAGAATTCGGAAGTACAAACTGATCACATCAAAATAAAAATCAGCTGCAATTCCGCTGTAATCATTTGCAACTAAATAAATTCCATAAGATTCAGCCCTATTAAAAATATATATATATCCAACTAAATGCTTCAAACATCATCTCATACAGAAATATATTTATTTTAATTCAAAGATAAGATAATAGGGAATATAAAGGGTTATGTAAGGATATCATGAATACAAACTAAAATTTTGATACAAATACTTAAAATTTTCGTAGTATTTGATCCGTGCCGAGGGCTATTGAATGGTGTCCAAAGTGCGGTGCGGTTTTAAGCAAAGTTTGTGGGACCCATCAGTATGTTACAAATCACTCTAAAATGCGGTGCCGTTTCCGAAGTTCGGTACGGTTTCTTCTGACATATAAAAAAACAATAACATATGTATAATGGAACGCACTTAGAGAAAAAGTATAATTGAAATACACCAAATATGGTGTGTTTCTTTTGGTTGAGTGCGGGTTTCTTACTTTTTTCTCATTTTCTTTTTTAAAAACTTTAGACGACCAATAGTATTTATAACAATTATTTTTAAAAATTTGATAATACATATTGTAAAATTTAAATTTATAATTAAATATCATTCATAAAAAATTCTGTATAGGAAACATAATCATTGTTTGATTAAATATTGGACAAATAATTTTAATTAACAATTAAACTAATATAAATTTTATAAAAATGTTATTAGAAGGTGTATAATAATAATAATTATTTATTTAAATATTCGAAAATACTTTTAATTAATACTGAAATTAATATAAAATCATATATATAAAAACCACACCGCTCATTGATTTTTTCACCATTCGAATATAATCCGCACCGTTTCTTTTTCACTAACCACACTTGTTCCGAGTTAATATGAACATCATTTTCAAACCGCTTCCACCTAAAACCGCACCACAAAGGGACGATGTGCTAGAATACTCTTTTTAGAAAAGAATAAGACAAATAGTCTTCAGCGT
>OVAF01001936.1:939-12868 GCA_900406245.1 Odontarrhena argentea | reverse complement strand
ATCATAGGATTTAGAATGTCTAAAAGTCTATAGGGTTTAGGGCTAAACCTTTATAGAGTTAGGGTTTAGGATTTAATAAATATTTTGGTTTGATTTTTAGGGTTTATGGTTTAGATTTTAGGTAATTTATTGTTTGTTAGGGGAGTTTTTAAGTCCTAATTTGTTTTTTTTGTAAATCAAAAACCCTAAATTCTATAAATAGTTTACGTTTAAAAACTGATACCTTACCCTTTTTAACATATGCTTTATATAAGCATTAGATTAGTCAGAGCTTCCTAAAATATTATTTCCAATGGAATCCCTACCAAAGGGTCTGTTAGTTGATGGAAGAGCCAAACCACCAATATTATATTATCAAGTTGGCATACAAAAAATGAGATGAAAACTTCGTACAACCAGTTTTTATGATTTGTACAGTATGCTTTTGTATTCAAATGTATTTTATATCTGTAAATTGTTTTCTTCGGTGTTGCATTTTAATTATATTGTGAGATTATGTTACCACCAACTCATAGGTTGGTTTTTATAAGCAACATATCTACTTTCTTATAAATCAAGTTTGCGTTTTTGTAGCAAAGAGACTCATGGGTCTAGTGATTCTTAATTATATGCTTGCACTTTTGATTCATATATATATATTTTGGTTTTCTAATTTCAGAAAAGAAGAACTATGGAAGAAGCAAAGGCTTATATGGAGAACAGAACTAAATCCCTGGGACCATTCATGAAGAATTATTATTTGGAGGGGGGCGACAAGATTGTCAGGGGCGTAAGACCCCGAACTCATTAATTTAATAAATTTGAAACTAATTAACATATTTTCTTCTAATTGTGCAATGAAGGTACTCTAAGGAATAAAAGATTGAATTGAATGAGGCATGTGCTCTATATAAATTTTTCAAACACATACTTTGTTAAGCTAAAATGAAATACTTTTACCAAATTAATAAATTTTCATGTAGCTAGAATTTTCATGTATATATAAATTAATAAAACGAAATCATGTAGCTAGAATTTTCATAATCTTTTTGACAAATTAATATCTCGATAAATTAATAACTTTTCTGATATAATTAATTTGTGAAGTAAATAATTTTGTTAAAATTAATATTTCCGTAAATTAATAAAATCACATGATTTCACTGTTATGAATTTATAAATATTTTATTATTATAATAATGGTGAGGTGTTTACCATCTGGGTGGTAGAAAAGAAGTATAATCAAGATGTGACTTTAGGATATTCGATCACACGGTTTCGAATTTCATCAACACTAATAATTGTGAAATAATATAAGGTCCCAAATCACGTTGTCATAAACAATACAATAATTAATTTCGTCCTGATTCACGTGGTTTGGAAAAATTCATTATTGTATCATTATTATAATATTATAAATTCTATAATGGTCCGAGAGGATCTTTTGATTAAACTAAGATTAAAAATACTAATTAATTTTTTTGACAAAAAAAAAATACTAATTAATTAATTTAAAGATCTCATAACCAATTTATAAAAAATACCCCTTCCACTCATGATCCTTCTTTATGTATCTTAAGACTTAATTTTCTAATCTTTTAAACAATTATGTATTGTTTATCAAATACAAGTAAACTATTAACTAAACAAAAATAACAAAACATTATTTAAATTATTGAAATTATTTTTTTTTAAAAAATACAAATATTTTACATTATTCAGAATATTAAAGTTATTTAACAAATTGTTATATCAAAATAAGATTTTTTGTAATATAACAAATATTGTTTAAAGATTTTTTGTATTTTTTTCTCGTTTCTGTAATTATAGTTTCCTTTTTTTGTAAACTTTTTTTAATTTGATTTTTTTGTTTTTCAGTAAAAAAAAAAGAAATTCGTTTGATTTTCGACATATGTCGTATCTTATGGGATGTTTAAGTATCTTATTTAGAAACCGGTTCTTNTCTTTTTTAGAAACCGGTTTTTTTTTTTTTTTTTTTTTTTTGAAGTTTAAGAAACCGGTTCTTTACTGTTTGATTTTTTATTTTTATTTTTCTTTTATTTTTTACTTTTGAATCGTGTAGCACCCCTTAGACCACCTCCAATGGTTATTTCAAGCATCATATTTAGTTGAAATCAAGCTTTCGTTTCGTAGCAGAGAGACTCCTGGATGAGTCTAGTGATTCGTATCTTGGTTTTGTAACTATATATGTGTACGTACGAGGAGCTAACCAAATAATATCTGACCAGACATCGCTTCTTAAATCATGCATAAACAATTATATGGCATGGGTCCATGTAATTAAGACCTCTTGCTCACGGTTAATGAAGTAATATGTGGGTATAATATAATATAATATGTGGCGACGTGTTTTGTAACTTACCACATATCTAAAGAAGTATATATGACCTACATCATAATTCACGGTTTCGGGTTTTAAAGTTAAATAACTGTATCTTTCCTTTTTATATATATATATTTATAAGTATCAAATCATGTACATATCCAATAATTCAATCTTGATTCACGTTGGCGAGTTTTGCCATATACTTAACAGTGAAAACAATACTTCCGGCTTGATTCACGTGGTGTCATTATTACAAAATTATGAGCTGAGTGGTAGAGTAATCAGGGTTAATTAATTAGCGTGATAAACTTGATATTACAATATCCAATGGTGAAACACCTATTATTCATTCATGTAATAATTTTATTATATTTTTATTTGAGAGTTTCACCATAAATTTCTCATAATTATATTTTTAAAACATATCAAATTACATTTAAATATATGTTATTATTTAGTTTTAAACATATCAACTTTATTTTGTAACATATCAACTTTATTTTGTAATTCATAAAAAGTCATGATTCATATATTAATATAAAAGTGTATAATTATTTTCTAAGTTATTAGATTATTTGATTTTCGTCATTAAAAATGGGAAAAACTAAGGCACTCATGGACAAGTGTTCCAAAGACAATTCTCACAACAATAATATTCTCACTCTCCTACTATTTTTTAAATATTGGTTTATTTTGAAGGTGAGTATGTCATTGAGAATCCCCAAATTAAGATGCTCTAAACTCGTGTTACCACTTACCACATGCATAAGTGTAAACTTTTTATATTCATTTGACTTTTGACAAATGTGAATTAATTAATTAACTTAAGTCAGATATCTCATGAGTAATTTTTGATGGGTATATCAAAATGATTAAAATGCTAATTATGGGTATGAGAATGTGGAAATTTCTGAATTTTCCCCTTATTTATATGTGCTTCCGGTACTAGATAGCACTCGAATCCTACTAAGCCTCTCCAAGCGCCTTCATTAGACAACTTCTGGTGATTTTTCTTCTTCTTCGCTCTTTTTTTTTTTTTTTTTGTTATAGTAATATATTTCTTTCTTTTACATTTAAACATATATATGTATATGTGCATTATAATTCAGAGATCTGTTGTTAATTTCTTACATTATATTCCAATACTATTTAATTATTATTAAAATTAAGGATTTTAAAATATATTTCAAACTATTTGATGTTAATTTTCAGATAAATACTTTACTTAACTCCCACTCTAGTAGGAAAAAAAGAAATCAAATTACCAATTTAATTTTTAGCATGATCAGAACTTGTAGTTTAGAAATTTGCAGGATTTGTGCCGTTAATGCATATTTATTAAAACGTTGGAAAAAGAAACAAACCGAAAAAAGAATTAATAGCATAATAATTTTTAATATTTAATATCATTTTGATATAAGTGGGTAAGCAAAAATTATTATTGCACATTATTTTAACTCAGGATGAATGAAGTGGTTAAGTAACCAGAGTTAGTGGGATACATTGATATAAACTCTGGTTGGTACCAGAGTGAAATATTAACTCAAATCATACATTTAGTGACTGATAATCATCATATATATATATGTGTGTGAGTACATGGTGTATTATTACTAGAAAACCACCGGTAGTTTACTTCTACTAACCCTACAAGCCTTCGTGCTCTAGCTAGCTACTCTTCTTCTTCAGCCTTAAACTATGGCGCTCTTCCTCCCTTCTTGCGGGGTTGGTACTGTGATAAACTTGGATGCTTCCTATGTTGGCTTCTCAACCAAGACATCTCTTACTTGTAAAAGAAGCAATATAGGGTTTAAGAGATCCGCAACTGCTTCAGATATAGTCTCAACTGAGCCAATAACAAAAGAAGATCTCATTTCCTATTTTGCTGCTGGATGCAAACCAAAGGAAATGTGGAGGTACCACTATCATCTATAATCGATCCTCTCTTGCTATATCAAATTGCTGGTTTGTTTTATTAATTTTTTGGACTGGATATTCAGAATAGGTACAGAATATGAGACATTTGGTTTCGATGTGAAGACTTTGTGCCCAATGAATTATGAACAAATAACTGCACTTCTTAGCGGTATTTCTGAGAGATTTAATTGGGATAAAGTGATGGAGAATGGAAGACTAATTGGTTTGAAACAGGTGATTACTCTGTTCTCTTCTCTTGAACTTTCCCACTAATGCTAAAATATTAAATACAATTATTATGTTTCAGGGAATGAAAAGTATCTCATTAGAAGCTGGAGGCCAAGTAGAGCTAAGTGGAGCACCACTAGAGTCTTTGCACCAATCTTGTGATGAGCTCCGGTCACATCTTAACCAGGTGAAAACTGTTGGTCAGGAACTGGGAATCAAGTTCTTAGGAATCGGATATGAACCCAAATCCAGTCTTGACGATTTAACTGTGCCCAAGGTCGCTTCCTCCTCATAACATTTGAGTTTTGATATCGTTTAGACTTGCCTCTTTTATCTGATGGGTCAATGTATCTTCTCTGTGCAGCTAAGGTATCAAATTTTAAAAGATTACTTTGCAAACTTTGGCTCATCAGGAGAGGACGTGCAATATAGAACGTGTACTGTTCAAGTCAATCTAGACTATTGCTCAGAAATTGATATGATCAGGAAGTTTCGGGCTAGTTTAGCTTTGCAACCTGTGAGAAGCTTGAGCTCTTCTAATGTCATTTTTTTTTTTTTTTAAACATTTGGTCTCACTCTTTAAACATATCCAAATCAAACAGATCGCAACTGCTCTGTTCGCCAATTCCCCTTTTAGTAATGGAAAACCAAATGGGTTTCTAAGCAAGAGGAGGTTGGTTTCTACATTACTGTTTAGTGCCTTTCTTCTCGCCCACACATCCTTTTTTAGTATTATATAGTTCTCATCTATTAACAATGCGTTGACAGCAATGTATGGCTAACTGCCGCTAAGAACCGGACAGGAATGATACCTTTTGTGTTCGAGGACTCCTTCGGGTGAGTACCAAAAGGTTTTTTTTTTAAGTCTCTTGTTGTTTTTCTAAACAGTATATTTAATCTTCAAAATTTTGATATAGGTTTGAGCGCTATGTTGAATATGCGCTTGATGTTCCAATGGTGTTTCTATACCGTAACAAAAGATATATCAACTGTAAAGGACTCACATTTCGGGTTGAGTACTTCTTCTTTTTTACGAAAAATCAGAAAAAATGAAAGCTTTGAAGTACTTCTTAAACCGCCGTATGATCTCATCATATTTCTTGACTTCGCAGGATTTCTTTTCCGGAAAAAAATCTCATCTCTCTGATGAACAACCCACCATTAGTGACTGGGAAAACCATTTAGGAACAATATGGACGGAGGTTGATTAATTATATCAATTTCAATTGTCTTGTTTTTTCACTGTGCTAATTAGATTCATGTCTTATTGATTATTATTATTATTTTTTTATGCTATAACGTCGTTATTAGGTCAAGTTAAAGAGATACTTGGAGATGAGAGGTGCTGATGTAGGTTGCAGGTCGATGTTGTCTGCACTACCAAGTTTTTGGGTATTTACAAATTTTCTCTAGTAAAGATATAAATACGCTTCACTTCTGTTTGGTCTATCAAAATGGTATCACATTTTAGATCCATTAGAAAATCTAGTGAATGAACTACTCAACGACTACATCATGGGAAACTAATAGTGTTAAAAGCTCGGATAAGCCCTGATTAATATATTTCAATCTCAGGTGGGTTTGTTATACGACGAGGAGTCTCTCCAAACTGTTCTTGATATGATAGATGATTGGACTACTGAAGAAAGAGAGATGCTTAGGACACAAGTAACCTAAGAACAGAGCATACTTTTTTTTTGGGACGATATATTCTCCTTGAAACCNGAAGAAAGAGAGATGCTTAGGACACAAGTAACCTAAGAACAGAGCATACTTTTTTTTTTTGACGAAATATTCTCCTTGAAACCGATTATTAATTGGGTTTTAACAGGTTCCAGTCACTGGCCTTAAAACAATGTTTAGAAATGGTCCTTTGAAACATGTTGCACAAGATATCATAAGGATAGCAAAGGTAATATACTGATATATATGTGTACCTCACTACATGTGTTCTCCTTACAATGTAAAACTAATTATAGAAGTTTTTTCTTGTTATGGTTCATCAGGATGGTTTGGAGCGTAGGGGGTACAAGGAAGCTGATTTTTTGAACGTTGTCGCCGATGTGGCTAGAACAGGTAATTAATGTCATGTTTTAAAGTAAATTAACTGAATATTCTTAGGTAAGATTAGTGTAAATTTAAGTCCAATATTTTTTTGAAAAAAAACAGGGATTACGCCGGCAGAGGAACTCCTGAAATTGTACAATGGGGCTTGGGGACAATCCATAGATCATGTGTTCGAGGAACTGCAGCTCTAAGAAAATGAAGAATAATAGAGACTTGGAAAAAAAGAAGGAATAAGATTTATAGAGAGTAAGCAAGTGATATTTAAATGATTGTTGATGTTTTACATTTCTTTTAGTTTCTGGTGAGAGACAGTAAGCAAGTTGTTGGTTCATAATAAATCAATAAAAGGTTCAAACTTGGCCGGCCAATTTAGAGCAAAATTTCTTACACATGTAAACTCAAAATATCTAATACGAGAAGAGTGAGATAAACAATCCATTTTAAATTTAAAGTACGACGAATAAGGGAAAATGATGAAATACGTACATGCAATACCCTAAATGCTTTTAATAGGATGTCAAGAGTCTATATCTTATTTTTTTTGCTTTTTGGATAATCTTCACTAATTTTAAACAGTCCGTTTGGAACAGATAATAAAGTATGTCTTGTTCATCCATGATCATGGACTAGGTAAAAAACATTAAGATTGTAGTGGGAAACACTTCTTCTCCTTACTCAGTATATGAAAGCATATTTGAAGTGTGTTTAAGCTTTAAAATTCAGAGAAATTAAACATTATTACTATTTTTTTCAGTTTTTGTTTTTGATCCATTTATAATGATCTCGCGAGATCATTTAATCCTTGGTCCAGTTGGCTCATCAAACCATATGTATTCACACAAAAAATGTATATGCCCGAACGTGCATGGTTGCACTTGGATCAACAAAATTAACAGGCTCTACAAAAAAGATTGTTATGTCTAACGCATGGTTTCCATGCATCATTAATAATTAAGTTTGGTGAGTCAAATACGTAAGAAAAACATTGACATAGATTAATAATCTTTTAATGTAGAAGGCAGCTATATATTTTTCCCTTCTTTTTATATATTCATTCATTCATATCCCTCTCACTATTTTTATTCAATTTATTTTATCTCTTTAACCAAAAAATATTTATTTCATTCTCACTCAACATTATTCCCAGTGAGTTTACTTTGGGTTGTTATATACATAAGACTTAGCAAAATATACTAAGGAAACGAATGAGATGAAGTTGAGACAAGCAAGTAGCCAATAGAAGTAATCAAGATGTGCCTGGTTCAAGTTATTATCGAACCAACTCACTTGTCCGTGCTGGCTTGTGGCTTTCTCGATGGCTGATACCATGAAGCTACTTAAGAAATTTCCTATGCCGATTACGCTTAGGTATAGAGACAGTCCCAAGCTCCTTAGCTCTATTGGGACTTGTCCGTAGAAGAATTCTTGTAAACCTACCATAGTGAAAACGTCAGAGACTCCATAGAGAACGTACTGTGGAGTCAGCCACCAAATGCTCATTGGGACTGTGGTTTCAGGCGAATCAACTAGTCCATGGTCACGAGCGGTCTTGAGTCTTTTCATCTCGACTAAAGCAGATATTACCATTGAAAGAATTGAGAGGAACATGCCTGTCGAAATCCTTTGAAGTGTTGTGATTCCTGCTGGTTTACGAGTAAATGATCTTGCAATTGGGACGAATAAACGATCGTAGATTGGGATGAAGACGAGGATTGATAAGCTTATGAAGCATTGGAGTGTAGCTGGAGGGACTAAAAGTGTTGATGAGATTGATCTGTCCATTGTAGATCCTTGCTTTGTGAAGAAAGTAGCAGATTGAGCAAATACCACGCCAAACACTAAACAACTCATCCAAATCGGTATGAGACTTAACACAGCTTTTGCTTCCTCAACTTCAGCCAAATCACATGAAATCGTGGCCCGGTCTAGGAACCTGCAGTTGCCAAAAATTGTGTTCTTTTTCATGTCTTTTTCCTCCTTAAACTTGTAAAGAAGATCAACTTGGAAAATTAGCATCAATAGTAAAAAAACATTCAGTTGATGACTAGTTAGAGTATTTGACTATAAATGTTATATATATAATCTATAATATTAACCATAATCTCTATCTGATTTCTTGTTAATTTTTTTCACCCCATCTCATTTCATTTGGTTTACAAATATTTAGAAAGAATCGATTCAGATTTTTTTTTCGTATAGAAGAAAACATAAAACCGTATTGATGTTAAAATATATGTTGAAAGAAGTTTATTGATCCAAAATCATTGGATCGGATTGATGATTACCTAATCAAAATAAAACAAACAAACAAAACCAGCGAACGTACCATTAATTACCTGAGTTTCTTTGAAGTTTCCAGAGGAAGAAGAAGCAAGGTCTCTGAATTACCATATCGCCGGTTTCTCNTTTGATTTGATTAAATTCATCAAGCAAGAAGTTGGTCTTAAGAGTTGATTAAATTCCTCTTAATCGATCCAAGCAGGTCCCAAGCGAGGATTCCCTAGAGTCCCTTGGTTGAGCTGTGTTTTATATATTTCTACATCAAAGAAGAAGCAAGGTCTCTGAATTACCATATCGCCGGTTTCTTACTGCAGCTAAGAGAACACGGCCAATTCTGACAAAGGGGTTACTATTCTGTCTTCCTTGTCCCCCCGTGCTGAAGCGGTAAGTGTTGGTTCCAAGTAAGAAAATGGACAGAGCAAGCACCATGGCAAGACATGGAATACCAAACCCTAGAGCCCAACTCAGATTCTCTTGTACGTAGTTAGAGACCAAACGAGTGGCCAATACGCCAGTTGATATCGCAAAATATAGCCAGTTAAAGTAAGTGCTCTTGGCTTTGGACTCTTCAGGGTCTTGTTCATCAAACTGATCTGCTCCAAACGCTCTAAGACATGCCTTGAAACCGCCTTCCCCTATTGCTATTAGATAGAGAGCACAGAAGAAGATCCTTACTTTGACCTGAGAGACGCACGATTCTGTTTCTTGATCCTTACAGACAGAAGGAATCGTTGCAGAAAACGTGAGCAGTCCAAGTCCCTAAAATAAGAGAAAAATACTTAAGTTCTTATAAAACATCATGGAGGGGAACGAACTTAAAAATCAATTAGCCTAGATGTTTTAGAGATATGTTTTTATTCTAATATTAGGTAAATGTAGTTATTTGGTGCATTAGATTCTTTGCATTCTACAATTTTGTCTACTATTTGATTGGATTGCATAATAAATTATTTTTTCATTTTGTGAAAAACAATTATTGTAATCTTTGTACTTTTAACTATATCATATGTGAGATATTTATAAAAATATCCCACGTCAAAATTAAAGATGAGAAAATAATTAAGCAATGACCCTTTCTACTAATTGTCAAAGTTTTACGGAGAATACCTATGAAACTGAACAATATCCTAACAGAGATTTGGAACAACTATAGAGATATATATGTAACAGTCATGAAGCTAGCTTTGGGGAATAAAAGAGGAAGCTATCAAGTTATTTTACCAAGATATAGAGAGAGGAGGTTAAAAGGATGGTGCGGAAACGGCCAAGAAAGGAGTCCGCAATAGAGCCCCATATAAGAGGCAGAAAAGCAGCCGTTCCGAGCCAGAGGTTAACATTTGTTGCTGCAGCAGCTGTAGACTCTTCTAGTGGCCCCGTGAAGTAGGTTATCAAATTCNCAGGGTCTTGTTCATCAAACTGATCTGCTCCAAACGCTCTAAGACATGCCTTGAAACCACCTTCCCCTATTGCTATTAGATAGAGAGCACAGAAGAAGATCGTTACTTTGACCTGAGAGACGCACGATTCTGTTTCTTGATCCTTACAGACAGAAGGAATCGTTGCAGAAAACGTGAGCAGTCCAAGTCCCTAAAAAAAAGAGAAAAATACTTAAGTTTATAAAACATCATGGAGGGGAACTTAAAAATCAATTAGCCTAGATGTTTTAGAGATATATTTTTATTTTAATATCAGGTAAATGTAGTTATTTGGTGCATTAGATTCTTTGCATTCTACAGTTTTGTCTACTATTTGATTGAATTGCATAATAAATTATTTTTTATTTTGTGAAAACAATTAATTTAATCTTTGTACTTTTAACTATATCATATGTGAGATATTTATATAAATATCTCACGTCAAAATTAAAGATGAGAAAATAATTAAGCAATGACTATTTCTACTAATTGTCAAAGTTTTACGGAGAATACCTATGAAATTAACAGAACAATATCCTAACAGAGATTTGGAACAACCATAGAGATATATATGTAACAGTCATGAAGCTAGCTTTGGGGAACAAAAGAGGAAGCTATCAAGTTATTTTACGTACCAAGATATAGAGAGAGGAGGTTAAAAGGATGGTGCGGAAACGGCCAAGAAAAGAGTCCGCAATAGAGCCCCATATTAGAGGCAGAAAAGCTGCCGTTCCGAGCCAGAGGTTAACATTTGTTGCTGCAGCAGCTGTAGACTCTTCTAGTGGCCCCGTGAAGTAAGTTATCAAATTTNATCAAATTCGTGGCTACCCCAAAGTAGGCGAATTTCTCTGCCACGTCCGCACCTGCCGGAACATCCTCTCTAGTTCAGATCTTGGTGGGAAAACAAAAAGAAAAAAAAATGAGCACTTACCCATCATGAAGCCGGAGGATCTCCATCCGCCTGAGGAAGATCTGACGGATGGCTTGCCTCGAAAATCGACTGAACACTCAACGATACCATTTGTAAGTGTAGTTCCGGTCTCTTTATCGGTGTTGGACATCGGCATTGTCTATATATATTTGAGAGTAACCTGAAGAATAAGAAAGAATACTTATAGTTTGTACATGGCAGTGACCGAACTCTAGTTACTAGGTTTTGTTAAAGTCTCGGTACACGTGATTCACGATAAAACTGCCATATGGTCTATGAATTCATTAATGTAAGAAATTAAGTTAGACATTGTAGTTGAAACAGGGAAATATTATTGGGGGTGGCTGAACAACGACGTGGAAAAATGTCAACCACTCTATGAAAATGGGTTCTAATTTAATACAACACGTAAAATGAAACTGAATAGACAAAATAACATTTCACTCTATTTGTTATGTTTTCTTTTTCTTTTTTGAAAAATAAAAAAATATACAACTAAACCCCCCAAACAAAAAAGAAAAAAAAAAATTGTTAAACGGGGTTACTAAACTATTAGCCTTGTGATTTTATTTATATAAATGATTGAAGAGAACAAGAATGGTCATTTGATTCATTCTATGGGATCATGCATGCATGCCTATTAAATTAAATTTCTATCTTTAATATATAGTCTGGACGATGCATGTCTCATCAGATGCAGTGTTCAAGATTCTTCACAATATCAAGTAATTGCCATCTTCCATTTTATTGTTCAGATAAATCTTT
>OVAF01001935.1:0-18460 GCA_900406245.1 Odontarrhena argentea | reverse complement strand
ATATAATGGCCCTAACACATTAATTAAAACATATATGACCCTAAAATAAATCTTACACACTATACTATAATAAGCAAAAAAGAAAAAGAAAAAAAAATCAATTTTCATTTATAAATATAATTAAATCCTTTCCAATCATCACGAAATCCGTCTGGTACATGTACAAACCCTATAACATACATGACACAGAACCAACCATCTATGATTCCATTCGCGATAGCGCTTTAGTCATATATATAATACGAACATAATTAAAATTATTAATTACATCCAAAAACTCCTCCTTAAATCAGTAATAATAATCTGACAATGGTGGTGGTCTAGGCGAAGTATCTTCCTCATTAATCTTCACCTTAATACCAAAAGTCTTGAAAATAGTTTTCAAATTATTAAACACATCAAACGAATCACTAGATAGATTCTTCCCAATTCCAATCCCAAACTCGATTTCTTTCAACAAACTCTTGTCTTCAATATCATCCAAACATGTCGAATGATACCCCATGATCGACGTCAACTCTTTCTTACACGTGAAATAGTTATGTGCCATTGTGTTCACATCTTTCCCCGTAGCTTTCCAAAAATCCGCGAAATCTTCCAATGCGTAGTTTATGTTCTTCTCGCAGCTATTGATCACGGTAGTCGCGAGCGCGTTGGACTTGTGTTTTGGTTTGATCTCGTTGAGGAATGTCACACTCTTTTTAACGTTTGTCTCGGCTGCGGCCGCTAATGCTCGGATTAATTCGATAGGATCATCGGTAGGAACGTGTTTAAGGGTTTTGCAACATAGACTCGTGTTCCCTTGGATCACGGTGCATATTCCCGCGACTGCCTTCGCATGCGGTGTGAAGAGATAGTTTGTTCTTTTTACTGGTACAGCGGACGTGGTCACGGATATAAGGATGATGAAAAAAGCGAGTTTGATTGGAGTGTTCATGATTGTGTGTGATGAACGGAGAAAGGAATCGGGAAAGGAACCGATTCTTAGGTAAGAAGAGAGCTTAAGGTAATAATAAGACTATAGAGAGATTGTGTATATTTATAGTTCATCTATATTTGGTTGATATGATTTTTTAGTTTTTTTCTTAAAAATAATGCATATGGTAGAGAGTGATTTGCGGGTTAATTTTCGGGTAAATCTGTTATAGTGTTTTTTTAGTTTTTGGCGGCATTAAAACGATTTTTGTTTTGTAACATCTGATTTTATTAGAGCGCATACAAGTACTATTAAAACGATTATGGTTATGAGATTATATGAATCTGACTATTGGTTTTAATCTTAAGTTAAATATGGGTTTTGAGTGCAAAAACTTCTGTTGTTAAAAACAAAAATGATTTCAAAACTGATATTAGTTTCATCGGAAAAAGGCAAATAATTGTGAATTTTTTTTATTTTTATAAGTCAAAAGTTTTCAAAACTTTTTTTATTGTTTTAAAAAGGTTTACAAACTTACTTTTATCAAGAATAGAGTTTACATTACTTTTTCATATGAAATAAGATAATTAAACCATTGGTTTTTTTGTACATAAAGTTTAATATACCCCTCTGTTCCTAAGCACTTGATTTTTTAGAAAGAAGGTGGGAAAATCTTTGTGAAACAATAAATTAAACTAGAAAATCAAGTATTTAATTATTAGAAGCAAGGGAGGGATGGAGTTATAAATCACACACATTACCAAAAGAAACTAGAGAAGGCTCATGTAGTCAAACTTGAAATTCTAATATACATAAATGTGTTGAAAAAAATAAAAAAATAAGGACATATACTGTATGTAGAGTATTTTATGAAACTTGAAATCTGACTTATCAAAAAAAAAAAAACTTATCACTTGAGAAATTAGAATATGGGGGCCCATGGTAAAAAAAAAAAAAAAAAAAAAAAAGGGGCCCATAAGACACAACTGGTCGTGAACTGAACACGTGTCCGACATTTACACAAGCCTGAAACCGTAGGTATAACGAAGTAACCGACTCCAGAAACGCGAAACGTGATTTTGAACGCGGGAACATGGAGGTGGAAGAAGCCAAGATCTTGCTCGGCTTCTCTCCCAATTCTCGTCCCGATCCTTCTCAGGTCCCTTCTTTATTCGCCTTTCGATCATTTCTAGAATCACCCAATTCGATTAGTATGGCAACTTTGCGGAATTGTGATTTTGATTTGATTTGGTAGGTGAAAGCTGCTTACAGGAAGAAAGTATGGGAATCCCATCCTGATCTTTTTCCCGATGATCAAAAGCTCCGTGCCGAGTCTAAGTTCAAATCGGTAAGTTGTGCGCTCAAAATGATTTTGGAATTACTCCTCACTTTAGTATTTCATAAAGTTTAAATTTTTTCAATTTTTGTTGCAGATTTCTGAAGCTTACTCTTGTCTTGAGTCTGGTAATTCTACTGTCATTTTTATATATTTCCGCGGTCATAGTCGAAAACTGTCTTGGCTCTGCGAAAAAACCCCAAAATAAGCTACTAGGTTTGTGTGGGTGAATTCTTTGTTTTTGTGGTGATTGTTCGACAAGGAAATTTTCAAGGAGATGATATGTTCTTGGGAAGTAGATTAACAGCCTAATGCAAAAGTAAGCTGTTTGTTATTGTCTAGTGCTTTTAAAGCCTCGATATTTCTTTAGTTGTCACTTCTCAGAGCGTTACAGTAGATTTTTCGGTATTTATATTGCAGATTTGAGTCCTTGGAGCTATTTTTGTTGAAAGAATTAGATAAAGAGACCATGGCATACTACTCTCTATAGCTCATTTGGGTTTACAAGATTGCAGATCACAACACACTTGCTCTGTTTTTCTAGATATATTCACTAGGAACCCTTAATTCTCTCTTGTTCAATATCAAGTTTTCTAAATTTCACGTTGGTTTCGGTTTTCAGGTGATGTCAGAAGTCGACAATATTCCAGAGCAGGTAAAACAACTCTTGATGTGATAACTCTAGCGTAATGGATTAGACTTTGATGAGACTCTTAAATTTTTAACCCTGATCAGGTGCGTATTCGAGGGTCGTCAAGACAGGAGTTCCAAATCCATATGGATTTGCCAAAAGAGGTAATCCTTGGTTGATCGGTGCACCTTTCCTTTTGATCGTCCTTGGAACCATCGGACTCGGTGGAATGAAAGCTAACAGGTCAGTTCCACTATTACTCTTTCTGTTGCTGTGAAATTTGAATTTATTGGTGTGTTTTTGGCATTTGCAGGGCATATAATCTGCAAAAAGAGACGTTCCCGTCTCACAATCCTTTCCTTCCTTGATTCAGAGTCTCTTTCAACACAAGATTTTGTATCATTGAATATGTATGTTACTTTTTTACACTGTACAAATGTTATTCCAACACATTATTCAAATGTGATTACAAGAACAGTAGTAGCTAGAATTCTCATTGTTAGTACCATCTTCTTCTCCTGCTTCACTTTGATCAATGTTTGGTCTCATTGTGACCTGAACAGCTAAGTCATCGAAGCTCAAATCTGTTTACCATTGAGTTGGCGTTACACAATCAGAGTCTCTATGTGTTATTACGTTACCATTCTACAATTTATCTTAAGCATGGTGTAGTGTAACTTATTACAGAGTTTTCCTCATAGATTATTAGGTCCTAAGCTGAGACGAGCATAGCATATGTATGCATTAAACATGCGTGAGTTATAACTGATAGTAGATTAACTAATGTAGATTAACATAATAAGTTACAATGATATTCATATTGTGTGTGTATTAATCCATGCGATTAACGTTTTTTTACATTTTTTTGTAAGATTACTAACTGTGTTCAAGATATATATGAATTAACATCATTTGGTAATTTTGTAAAAATACTTAACGAAAGTGTAGATTAATGTTTTCCAAAATTTATATGTATTGATATCATTTAGTAATTTTGAAAAATACAAAAATTTTGTTCGTACTAACCCAAAAATTTATGTATTTTTTATATTTAAGAATTTGAGATTTACGAAATTGATATTTAAGAATTTTGAAAATATCATTTGGTAAATTTTTTTGTTTGTGGAAATTGATATTTAAGAATTTGATATCATTTGTTTGCTACTTTGTACTTGACCTACACAATTATATAAATTACAAACTCTATTATTTTTAGGTTTGCTTCTTCACGATAGTCATAGGACATTAATTTCACTCGTTTGGGGCAATACTCGCTCACATTCCCTAGCAAAGCCCTATCAATCTACATCCACAACCTATATCAAATCATCGCTAAATTTGAAATATTCTTTCATCACTAAATTAAATTAAGAATTTCTTACAATTTTGCTTCCAATGTTTCTATACGTTTATTTCCAATATTTACATAACTATATATTTTTTCCAAATTGTATTTGCTTTTTTTTCGGTTCTTTGTCAAATATGAGTGGGAATATTTTCTAATTTTCTTGTATCATTCTTCACAAATGAAAGAGAATTATGTAAAAAAAAAAAAGAAAAAAAGATAGGAATGAAAGGAGACATAATATCCTCGTCATATATTTTTCTCAAAATTGGTCCAAGAGATTATTATCGAATCTCCAACCAACTAAGTTTCGACACAAGATTTTTAGCACTTATCATAGTAAATTATGGGACATATATATATCATTTATTTTACTGTTAATTAACACAGTGTGCAATTCTATCTATCATGTACAATAATACTGAGATTGATATTTACTTATTGGTCATACACAGAGAAGTGAGAAAAATCTTAAAATGAGATCGTGATTTCCTATGAATGTTAAAAAATTACATTTATAAAATTATATGATTATCACAATGATTAAATACAAGTATTAAATAAAATAATGGTGCCATCAATCATAAAGTCAAATATAATTTCGTGACTTCTGACAAAAAAAATTTGTGACAAAAAAATAATAATCAGATAGACACAATACTATTTATGTAGATATGCATATTGGTACAGCTATGCATACACAAAATATTAATTGAAATGTTTTAATTGGTTTAATTAATTGATGTATCCCTTAAAACACATCAGATTTATTGCCCTTCTTTACAATTAATATATAAAGAATATTTATATAAATAGTAAAATGTTTATATCTCTAACTATGGATTTAATCTATAAGACATATATAATGTTGATTGACATTTTGTGAGTATTGTCGAGTCCCACATATATCACTTAGCCTAAGTGACTTAGGTTTGCATACATTTAGGATAAAGAGAAGTATCAACTTGACCGAGTAGAAATTTAGGGTCTAATCTTTGCTTGATATAGTAGCTCGATTAAAATCGTTTGATGCATGATTTGTTCTCCAACGAACCCATTGTTTGGTGCACAAACTTAGGAATTTGGATACAATATATACAGTATATGTATAAGCATGTTAATACATTTGAATGCTTTTATTAATTTAACTGATTGATGTTAAATTGAATGCTTTGATTAGTTTAACAGATTGATGTCCTTTAAAACACTCTTCTAATGATACATCAATCTTTTTGCATTAATTTTTCTCTTTGTTTTTTTCAATTAATATTAAAAATGTATATATAAAATATTAAAATATTTATATTTTTGATGGACTTAATCCACAAGGTATATATATATTGGTGGGTTAATATTAACAATTACATTTTATGAGTACATATATAGAGACTTCATTAGATATACATTATAATATAAATGGAAATGTTTTGATTGATTAAAATAAATAACACATTCCATAATTCACTTTAAAATGACACATAAGATTATTAGTACTAAACATCTTAGAGCATGTCCAACGCTGATTTTTCAGTGGTGTCATAAGCATTTTTTATTAATATAATTAAGACCTCTATTAAGAAAGAGAATGAAAAGGTGTTGAAAGTGTCTATTTACGACCCTCAGTTCTATTGTTAAGACATTCACTTTACTGCTGTTAGTTTTCTATTGGTCCAAATTGTCAATAATTAGTTTTTTAATTTTTTTTACATAACTTAAGACACTACATACAAATCAGCGTTGGACATGGTCTTATGTGTCTGCTTATAATGAATTGGAAAAAACTTATGTGTCCACTTATAGTGAATTATGAAACATGTTATTTATTGTACCGTTAGACACAATAGCAATTGATGTGCAATTATCCCAAAATATGATCTCCCTCTAAATTCTTAATATATAGACATGAATTGTTAGAAGAAGAGATGGAAACAAAAGAACAACACGAAATTATTTTACAATGGAATTAAGAAGTATTGGTGCTACTGGATATAGTTATCCTTCTCGTTGGCTTAAATTTTCTCTACGGAGTTTACCTTGTTGTTCAATGTTGTAGTGAGAAGCATCCGACAACCTATGCACCAGCACTGAAGCCTCCGGTGGCCGATGTACCAGCAACGAAGCCTCTGACAACCTATGCACCAGCACTGAAGCCTCCGGTGGCCGATGTACCAGCACCGAAGCCTCTGACAACCTATGCACCAGCACCGAAGCCTCCAGTGGCCAATGTACCAACACTGAAGCCTCCAGTGGACAATGTACCAGCACCGCAGCCTCCAGTGGACAATGTACCTGCACCGAAGCCTCTGGCAACCAGTGCAACATCACCAAAGCCTCCGACAACCAACGCACGACCAAAGCCTCCGGTTGATGTGTATTTATCATGAGATATAGGGTCGGATAACAAATTATTGAGGCTCGAGGAAAAAAAATGGAGGCCCTCAACTCATATTAGTTACGACAAAAGCAAGAAACTTTCTTTGATGCTTTTGAATAAAGTAACCAATTCATATCTTGTTTATCTTCATTCTTCATCTCTCTTTTATAATATCTGCGAGAAAATTTGTAGCCACCAACATTTTTTGGATATTTATAATCCTCATGNTTTTTTTTTTTTTTTTTTTTGAAATCTCTGGTTTGACACTTTGTTTTTCTTTTTGAAGTCCCTACAAAAATTTAGGTGGGTTAATATCTAACTAACTTTGACTTATATACTAAATATAAACATAAATTAGAAGAAAAAAAATTACTTGTCATGACTGTTATCCAAAAATTAGAGGATGAAAAGGGTTTGGAAAAAACTAATCCATGTAAAGAGGAGTAAGAAAAGAAGAATCGACAGAAACAAAAAAAACCAAATAAATTTTTTTCGAGGTTTTTTAAGGTCATTTTTTTTTTCTTTTGACAAAAAACAAAAAATGGGGAGTCCAAAAATTTGGGAGAAAATGGAGACCAAGTGGTTTCACTTAGTTTCAATGTTAAGATCCGGTATACATACTATAATCTAAAATATTTTGATTGGTTAAAATAAATTACATATAACATAATTTTACTATATAAACAACACATAAAAAAGTTTTAGCACTTATATATGTTTTTCAGAAAAGAAACAAGATTATATCAAAATGGAACCGGGTGTATAATTACTTTTCCTCCTAATTCCAGATGGCATATGTTCCCTCCTGGGACTGTGCATTGGATATATATATGCGTGAAGAATGATGACATTTTTGAAAATAAAAAAGAGATCACTAATGCGAAAGATGTATATATATATATATATATATATGCGAAGAATGAAGAAAAATGAGAAAAAGAAAAAACAATCTTTAGAACGGTTTGTAATTGGAATTAGTTGTATCTATATGGTTTGTAATAATTGGTTACATTTCTGATTTATGGTTTCGCCGCATATATATTTTGTCACTTTGATTAATAACTAATGGATTTGTATTGTTTGGAGATTGTTAACTGTAAAATTATATATTTTAATAACTGATAATTTAAAATTATAAGCTCATTTGGACTATACAAGTTATTCTTGAATGTGACATGTCATGCTCATTTTTATTCACAGATTGCTTGGAGCTTTGAAGATCATTCAAAATATCATCACACTCATCATCACACTCACAAATAAATATTTTACAAAAATGTTATCAAAAACTTTTATAACTAAATAATACAATATGTATTTTCGATCAAATTTTTTTGTTTGTTTTTTGTCATTTTAGGTTAAAAAAGTTATTTAATTATATGTTTGTTTTTTATTTATTCAGTTACATATTTGTTCTTTTTTTTATTAAAATATTTTCTTTTGTTACACATTACATGTTTAGCAATCTAAAATAGTTTTTATATCTCTAATTTTGAAGGTAAGAAATTAAGTATAACCAAAGTGTTGATTTGTTCTCTAAATTAAATCGCGTCGGGGCATAATCTGTTCTCTAACTAACCCATCTTTTATAGTATCTATAAGCATGTTTATACATTTTAATTTAATTTTGATAGATATGTATTGGTGAACTTATATTAAAATTTAATGAGAATTTGTAGACCTTTTCAATTATGCATACACATAATATTCATTTGAATGCTTTGATTAGTTTAACTAATTGATGTCCCTTCTAATGACACATCCAGTCTTTTTGCATATATTTTTTCTCTTTGTCTTTTCAATTAATATATATAAAAGATGTATCTATAAAATAGGAAAATATTTATATTTTAGATTGATATAATCCACAAGATACATATATATATATATAGACAGACTTCCCTCATTAGACATACATAATAATAAAAATTAAAATGTTTTCATTGATTAAAATAAATTACACGTCCCATAATTCACTTTAAGCGACACATAAGATTATTACTACACATGTTACTTATCTTATTGTTAGACACAATAGCAACAGATGTTGCAATTGATTTATTATTCCAAAATATGATCTCCCTATAAGTTTCTAATATATATAAACACATGAATTATTAGAAGAAGAGACAGAACTTTATCAGATATATAATAAACACTTAATCCCAAAAGAGAAGAAAACGAGATTATTTTACAATGGAACTAGTTTTGGTGCTTCTGGCTATAGTTGTCTTTCTTGTCGTAGTTTGCATTGGGGTTGCTGTTTATTGCTTGAAGAAGAAGAGTGCACCATCACCAGAACCACCAAAGCCTGAGGCAGCCAATGCACAAGCACAAGCACCGAAGCCTCAGGCAGCCGATGCACAACCGAAGCCTCCGGCACAATTTCAGGCTCCGGTAATCCATATATACGCACAATGTCCATTGAAGCCTGAGGTGGATGAGAAAAAATGAAAAGAATATGTGTGAAGAAAGATGAAGATATATATAATTATATATGGCAGGCACACAGTTTCATTTCAGCAAAAAAATTGTTTTAAAATTATATTTGGTTTGTACTTCCTTCGTTTCAAACTAAATGTTCTTCTAGGGATTTTTGTGTTTCAAATTAGTTGTCACTTTTTCGTTTTCCAATGTTATTGTTTGTTTCTAGTATCAAATTTATCCTCAAGTTTGGTGAAAAAAACTAAGACCGTCAACCTTTTTTTTTTTTTTTTTGGGTATTATAGAGTTTTAAATATGTTTTATTAACATGTGTAAAAACTATAAAATGACACTTAATTTAAAACTGATAAAGGAACGCTAGATACTCTTTAAATTAATACTCAGTAAATTAATATTTCATTATATTAATAATTTTGTAGATCCTAAAATTAGTTTATGAACTAAATAATATCTCTATAAATTAATAAAGATATCATTGCTCAATACTATTAAACTATAGAGGTTTTAGTGTACAATATGGTTTCAATAGCCTAAAAAATACCAAAATTTGCAAAATGACATTGACACTGTTTACATGTGTTAACCGTGTAACATAAGAAGAAGAATGTGATTACCCTGAACTTAAATTATTAATTGTTTTATTTTTTGTCGGGAAAAAGATTTGATTAAGAAAAATCCTCACAACGAAGTGGTTAAAGAGCAAAAGTGCTCCTTTAGCTAAAGAATCAGAAGCAATATTATTATTCTCTATATATTATTTTTTAAACTGAAAAACTATATTAAATTTTAATTTTAATTTAAAGGATATGTATTGGTGAATTTAAATTAAATTTTAATAAAAATTCTAATTAAAGAATTTCAACATATAATATTAATTTGAATGCTTTGGTTGGTTTAATTAATTGCTATCCTTTAAAACACTCTCAGAATGACACATTAGTCTTTTTTACATTCGGCCGGATCTGAGATTGTGGAGGCTCGAGAAAAAAAAAAATTGGGGGCCCTTAATTTATATTATAAATAAACATAATCCTAATTAATTTTTTAAAATATCCAAAAATAATTGATAAAACATAAATTCTCCAAAGTAAACAGTAAAAAAAACAATCATCAAACAAAGTAACGAATATTATAAAGTTCATAAAAAATCTATCTTTGAAAAATCATATTTTTCTTGCAAAATCATTCTTAAAACTTTGATAATCGAGCTTTGCAACAATGATTATCTCAATTGTTTTTGTCTTTTTTTTTGCCAAAAAAACAAATACTTAATAAGAAAAAGTAAATTTGGGGGCCCAAAATTTTGGAAAAAAAATGGGGGCCCAAGTGGTTTCACTTTTAATTTATATTAAGAATGTATATATAAAATATCAAAATATTTGCACAAATGGTCTTGGCCTAGTAGTAGGTGGTAAGTCCACAGAAGACAGGAGAAACCAGTGCATTCAGGATCGAATCCAGCTCCTTGCATTATGCAGGATTTTGCCTATTATGTCAGCCAGTTGTGGCACAAACTGCGGTTTGATCTTCTGAATCGATTTAAATGTTACAAATGTTGTTGCAAAAAAGAAAAAAAAAATCAAATATTTATATTGTAGAAGGATTTAATCTATAATACATATATTGGTGGATTAATATTATCAATAAGATTTATTGAGTATATACTTACACTTCCATAATTAGATATACATAATAATTATATAAAGAAGAATATTCTGATTAATTAAAATAAATGACACATCACATAATTCACTTTAAACAACACATAAGATTCTTAACACTTATCACTAGACAAAATCTTATGTGTCAGCTTAAAGTCAATAATGAAACATGCTATTTATTTTACTCTTAGACACAATAGCAACATATGTGCAAGTCTATCTATCAATACAAAATATGATCTTCCTCCAAGTTCCTAATATATATACACATGAATTGTTAGATGAAGAGTCAGAACATTATCAGATACAATAAACACTTAACCCAAAAAAAAAAAAGAGATTATTTTACAATGGAAGAAATATTGGCGCTATTCTGTATAATTGTTTTTCTTGTCTTAGTTTGCATCGGGATTTTTGTTTGTTGGTTGAAGAAGAAGAAGAATGCACCAGCACCAGCGAAGCCTCAGACTCCGGCTCCGACTCAAAAATGAAAAGAATATATGAAGATCACTAATGTGTGAAACACAATTTCGTTTCATTAAAATATATGTATTTTATATTATTTTTTTAAAAAAACACAATTTGGTTACATTATGTTTTTTTGTTTGGCTATTTATACATTTTCTCAATTTGGTTGATAACTAATGGCTTTGTATTGGTTGGAGACGGTGGTTAACTATAAAATCCATAGAAATTATTATGAGAATTTCCATTTTTTTGGATTTATAATACGGTTTGGGTTCTAAGATTTAAAATTTAGAGTTAAAATTTTATAGGATTAGGGTTTAGTGTTTAATAACTATTTGGATTTAAGGTTTAAGATTTTAGGGATCATAAACCCTAAACCCCTATGGAGATCATTCGAAGAGGAATCCGCTTTTGAGGATAAGTTTTAGCAACCGGACTAGTATCGGTTTTTAGTAATTTGATATATAATTCCACATACTTTCTTGAGCGAGGACAGCTCTTGTAAGTGTGTCTCTCACGATATAACTTCTTAAAATTTAAACAATTTCAGGGTAAAAATGAAATATTAGTTAGATTAAACATGCTATAACAAGACACCAAGAACACAATGTAACCAAGAAAAAGGTTAAGAACCAAGAACAAGAGATCATACCATCCTGGTTAAACTTTGACTGGCTCTTTGAAACAGCAGAACCGGTGAGGCGGAACGTGTGATGTGATCGATCACCAATACGAGCAGAACAGTAACAAAAGGAAGAAGAGAAATGTGATAAAAGGAAGAAAACAAAGTTTTCAGATTAAGAAGATTGAAAACTAATTTACATTTACTTGATTTGACCATTTTTGTTGTTCTCTCAGAGTCCCGAGAGAGAGAGGATGAGAAGAGATTTTTATAGAGTTCGAAATTTTTATGCTAATCAAAGTACTTTTACTTCATGTTTATTGGATAACCGACAAAAAAAATTAATGGGGCTTATTTTTTTTCTTAAACCCACACAATAATTGTCATATATAAAACTCACGTCCAATAACTGATCCAAATATATAAATTTTGATAAGTCAGATTTTTTTTAATATCGGTTTCAACCACATTTAGATTGGTTAACTACACTTCTACATTAATGGGACGTTGGCGTTTTTTTCAACCAAATGTACATTAATTGATTACTTCATAAAAGGTTTTTATATTCAATCACAAAATTATGTATCAAATTCCAGACTACACATTTTTAAAATCTCATATGATTAATTGTAAAAAAAAAAAATTATGCTAACAAAATTACTAGAGCACCTTGTATTAACATTTGTATAAACAGGTCACAAATTAATGCATGCACCTAGCTAATAAAAGGTTGAAAAATATGTATTCGTGAATTTATATTAAAATTTAATGAGAATTTGTAGAGCTTTCAACCATGCATACACACAATATTAATTTGAGTGCTTTGATTATTTTAGTTAACTAATGTCCCTTAAAACGTTCTTATACATCAGTCCCGGCCATAAGTGCATAGCATTTATTTGAACTGCACAGAAAGACTATACAAGGCAACCAAGTAGTGGTGGGTTAGTGGTTCCACATTTGAGGAGGAATCGTTTTATGGGTCTATATCAAGGATCGATTTCCTTCAAGCGCAGAATTATCTAACAAACCTCATTTGACCAGTCGAAATAGTGTTTAGTCGGGGTGTTAAACGTCTGAATTACCCCTTGATTTAAAAACAAAAACAAAAACTACGCGAACGCTATTTATAAAATCTTTATAAATTAGTAATATTGGAACTTTGAAAATTATTAATGTATTAGTATGTAAAACTAATATAAACTTAGTATAAATTTAGACAATTAATAAAATAGAAAAATGGAATATTTTCAAAATTCAAGCATATTTTGGTATAAATTATTTAGACTTTGCCCATATGGACACAACTTGTATGGATGATGATCAATAAATTTATAAGGATTTAGACTTTGACTTTGTTTTTTCAATTAATATCTAATTGATATATATAAATATAAATGTTTATATTTTAGATGTATTTAATCTATAAGACATATATTGGTGGATTGATACTAACAATAACACTTAATAAATAATTGTCGATATTAATTTTCATTATTGGAAATAAATAATAATAACATAACTCATATATTAATTCTGATTGATTAAAATAAATAGGATGTCCCTATAAACAACACATAAGATTTTTAGCACATATCGTTTATAGTAAATTATAAGACATGTCATTTATTTTTAACACATGCATGTTTATAGTTACACACAATAGCAACATCTATTATGCCAAAATCGGACCTTTGTCTAGATCCTTAATATATATTACCATGAATTGTTAGAAGAAAAAAAAAATCATAAGCAAGAAACATTATCATATATAATTAAATACTCAATTTCTAACCNTAACCCCAAAAAAAAAAAAAAAAAAAAAAAAAAAAAAAAAAAAAAACACAAGACAATTTTACAATGGAAACGGGAGGATATATAATGGCATTTATAATTGTTTTCATTATAATAGTTTGTATCATCTGCCTAGTCTTGTATCCTTGTTGTCAGGAGATTTGTAGTTACAATAACAACAACGAAGACAACGATGTCTAATCCGTGAAGGAGATATATATCTTCATGGCATGCACATAGTCTCCTTTCATGCAAAAGGTTACTTCAAGAAATCATATTTTATAGGATTTGTAGTTTGTAGATTTATGCTTTTTAGTTTCGCTATATATATATAGAATTTCTCAGTTTAAGTAACATTTGTATTGGTTGGAAGTTGTTAACTATGATAATCATAAATATATATATATATATATATATATATATATATATATATATGAATTATAATTATGTACAAGAACTATATATGGGATATATTGGTGTAATGGCCTTGGAATGGTTAAGAATGAAGAGAAAGAGAATATCAACATCATGACTTATAAAGATATGACTATGAAACTATAAACAGTGGAACTTTTATAAATGAAACTTTTGATAAACCAAAAACTTAGTTTGATTTTTTGGCCTTCTTAGCGCTGGTTCTCCAACAGTTTTAGGAGTGCAAACCAAATTTCAAATAATTTTGCGCTTTGAACGAGTTGGGTGCTTCGTTCTAAAGAGAGGTATTGCAAATCTTTTCAAGTGCATGTCTCTAGAAAAAAAAAAATTGGGAGAATGTTTTGCTTACTATATTGACCTATGTAGAAAAAAAACTATATTTTTTCTTCTATTATTACAAAATAGAAGAATAGTTTCATTCAGAAACCCAAAGCCTCTTTAAAAAAAAACAAAAAATCATTTTAAAGTGAGAATAATAAAACATTTAATGTCCAATCTAATTGGTTAAAATATAAATTAAAATATTTAAAAAAATTCTGATTGCTTAAATAAATGACACGTCTCTAAATTCACTTTAAACAACACATAATACTATCTAACATTTATCATTAAAAATCTTATGTGTCGCTTATAATGAATTAATTATGAAATATGTTATTTGTTTTAGTGTGAGACACAATAGGGACAGGTGTGCAATTATGTATCATCCGATGATGATGTGATCTGCTTTTAAGTTCCTAATATATATACACATTAATTGTTAGACATAAATCGTTAGAAGAAGTACCATATATATATATATATATAAGAAGAGCCAGAAAAAAAAAAAAAAAAAAGAACGAATTTATTTTACAATGGAATCAGAATGGCTAATAGAGATTATTTTATGTGCCATTCTCATTGGCTTATGTTGGATCTGGCTAATTTTGTGGATTGTTCATGATTGTTGCGTGGCCAAGATCAACGACCAAAATCAAGCTCTCACTAATGTGTGATGGAGAAAAATCACTTTTCCGATAAAAAAAATATATAGCGTAATCCATTCTTTATCTAACAGTTTTGTTCAAAATCATATATTGTGTGTGTGAGGAACTAGTTTATGTTTTGGTCCAAATTTTGTATTGTTGTTGACAAAAAATAAATAAATAAATAAAGCTCAAATTAATGGGGGAAGGGTAAAACAAAAAAAAAGGTGATTGCTACAACAATACAATATATATTTTCGGGCTTGGCCTCAGTCACAAGGACACTGTCGCAGAAAATATTAGCCAAATAAATGTCAAACCGAAAACTTAGTTTGAATTTTCAGTCATCTCATCTCCTATTCTTCAACAGTTTTAGGAATACAAACAAAATCTCAAGCACACATCAGGCTCTCCTCCATCTATTAGGCTTGTCCAACTCCATACTACACTTACATTGGCACTTCTTCTGGTACGCACACATCAGGCACTACTAATTAAGAGGACACAAAATGTCCAAACGCATATCAAGATCTTGTAAACACATATAAATAGTAAAAACTCTATATATATTAATAATGTAGGCATGCATCATAATATTTTTATTAATTTATAGGTACATTATTTGGTTCACAAATTAATTTGGAGAATAGTAAATAAGAGACTGATCTTATTTTTGGCTTATGTAGGTGATTTTGGCATCCGTATAGTGAGGAACTTGTTCATCCGGTATCTTTTCGCCGTATGCCTTGATTGACACGGCACCGTGAAAACCTATATTTATGAGAGCTGATTAGGTAATCTCATGGAACCAATACAAATCTCGACCCTCAGGAAGTGGAAAATCCTCAGACGTCCCAGCAGCATCGGCTTATTAGGTTACATAGGCATTTAGGAACGTAATATATAAGAAAAAAAAACAATTGATTAGATAGATTAATAATTTCGATAGATCATACTGGAGATATCTTTGGCTATGGTTTTGATGGATTGGTGGAGAAAATTAGAGAGAAAGATGCGCAACAGAGACAAACAAGAGAGTGGAGAAAGGTTTATAATTATTTAAAAAGACAAATAAAAGGGACCCTTTGAATAAAGAAATTATGCATTCAAACTGCATTAGGTTCATGGTTAAACAAACTGCAAATCATTTGAACATATTAAGGAGTTTAAGATAACAAAACTTCACATGACTAGATAAAAAGTATCATTAGAATAAATTTTCATACATAGGAGGAGTTTAAGACAAGGAAGCTTCATGGTTCATAATAAGACATAAGTCACTTAAAATAAAAAGGGTCTATTAGACCAAAAGAAACAGATTGTAGAAACTAATGTTGATGCAGAGGTTGCGAAATCAACGTTTGCTCTCCCACAAGCTTGTTTATCTTCACTTCCAGATGATGAAATTGAGCCATATCTTCTTCTCGATGGGGACACTAAGGGTTTTGTGACCTAACCATGTACTAATAATCTAATACATGAACCTTAGACCATCCCTCATTTTCCTTAGACTGGACTCCATTATATTGAACCCACGAAACTAAAACTTTAAAAAGAAAAGGTGCAACTACTACTAAGGGAACACTACTTAAGACTTCGAAATCATCGCAATTCTGTAGTTTTTGATATGGAAATACTACTTTTCCATGTCTTAGTGCTCTATATTTGGTATTCAAACTAGTAACCATATACGCTCTGCATATGGCTACTACCAAAGATTGGATTTTAAGCAACGGATTGGATAGTTTGAGTACTACCTGTCTCGATTTCAGTAACTGTCTCGTTCGTAATCTTTGTGGTCTTGGCAGTTTCTGCAGCAAGGTTAATCATAATTGGCTTCCATCCTGTTTGATGACTAGTAATCCATTTCTTTGTCGTTGATGTTATATTCAAGATCTGAAGTATGTCACCTAAAGTAAGATCTTTAAGACATTCCTTTCTCAGAACTTGTGCAGCTTCATACCTACACAATAAGATCCAAAAGAGGAAGCAAAATAAATTTTACAACAGTTCTTAGATAAAGAACAATCAATCATTAATAGAATAAACTTTCTAACCTGCACTGAGTTCCCATAATCGCCATCCGTCCCGAAGATGAGGTTAGAAACTTTTGAATTTTTTCCCAAGTTGCTTTTGGGTATTGCTTGGGATTTCCTCCCAAGGGGTTTATACAGTTCCATAGACCTTCATTTTTGCCAATGTACAGCTTTGTATTATCACCCAAGTTACTCACAATGATCATATGATGCTCTATTGCGCTGTCTAAAGCCTTCTTTACATCAGTACCACGATGCTTTGGATCTCCATACTGAATGCAATCCGAGATGTTAGGCTCAGTAGGCATGATTTTCTCGGCTTTCAAGATATTTAGAGCATGTAAAATAACGCCTATAAGGCCTTGAACACACTGAGATGGTGGTGGAGACTCTTTTGTTCTCCACATACCATTGCTGGAATCAGATCCAGCAGTAACCACTGGAGGCTGAGAAGGTAAGACTCCAGAAGTGGACGAGTCGGTGTTGATTGTAGTTGAAGTAGTATGAGTTGCTGGGGCACTACTACTCCGTGGGAGATAAGCCTTATTTGGACCGTTTAAGCCAGAAGACGGTAAGGATTCCATCTTTGGTCTGAACTCTTGTCTAACATGATGATTGAAATTAGGACGATTTTGTGTTTGACTCGGGTACCGAGGCACACTTAGATTTCTGATATCAGGTGTAGTCATGAGAGGTGGAGACGAATACCTAGGCCCATCATTTCTCTGATTCAGATGCATTGGACGTAACCCATTACCATTAGGAGGTTGCAGATTCTCCGGGCGATAAGGGCGGAAAACATTACCATTACCATAAGGTGGCCCCATAATAGTAGCACCTGGCCTGGCTCCATTGGGATAATAGTTCTGAGCATGGTTTGGGATGCTATTTCCATTATTCCAAGAAGGATCAGGGTTAGGATAAGGTTGTCTAGGAGCAAAAGGACCCGGCCTCGGAGGATAAGGGTACTGATTCTGTGGAGGAGGAGGAGGAGGAGGATTACTCATCACATTACCAGGGAAAGGGTTAACATTGCTAGAGGGTAAGCTAGGGGGAGGTCTACTAGCGGAAACCGAAGGTAGATTGGGAGGAGGTCTGATCGTTGAAACAGAAGACTCGGTACTTCCAAAATACTCATGAGGCTTCTTAAACTGCTTTCCTTGAGTGTTCTGTTGCTGACGGCTGTTGTTATTGTTAAACTTACTATCCTGAACCTTCGTCATCACAGGCTGATAAATCGTTGATTTTGGAACATATTTACCCTTGACTTTGTTATCAGAGACTTTCCTAGTATCCAAAGTCGAATCCAGAGGTTGGCTCGACGACACACACTCCTGAGTAGACATCTCTGAACCAGAAGTAACATTAGCAACATGCTGCAAGCTTTCGTTCCGTGTCAGCGGACTTCCTCCAGCGGACAAACTAGTCCAAA
>OVAF01001934.1:0-18460 GCA_900406245.1 Odontarrhena argentea | reverse complement strand
AAATTTAGACTAACATTCTTATGGATCAAATAATCTGAAACCATACATAAAAAGTCTCCATTGCTTTATGATCGGTCAACTTAGAATAGCAATATAAAATCACATACACACAAGGAGCCAAAAAAAGAAAGAAAAAGATATAGTAAATCATATCCTACAATCATCTACGTTAAAATAAGAAACAACTACATTAAAAAAAAATGGTATAAGTTAAAAGAAATTTTTACTTGAAAGAAATAATTCAAGCATTTTAGGTTTGTGATACTATAGTGACATCAAAATATATATAAAAATCCAAAATAAAAAAACGTCATAATCCAAAAATTAAAATATATTTTAAATAAATTGATGAATACAAACCCGCGTGTAGCGCGGGTCAAGAAACCTAGTTTATTTCAAAAGAAAAAGAAAATGGAGAAAAAAGTTTTAAATAAAATTTTGGTTTGCTTGCATCGCCTTTTAATTTTTAATATTTGGAAAATAAAATATACAATGAAATTTACAGAAAATAAAAAAAGCAAGTACATGTATCAAAACTTTTCGTGAGATGGAAAGAGTGAAAAAGACTACTAGAATACTTAACGTGAATATAGAAAAAGAATGAAGACATTTACAGCATTTTTCTATGGCGTAAATATAATAATGTGATTACTTTTCCAAGTTAATTAAATTTGTCGGACAATAAGGAGTAACTAAAATATTTCAATTAAAATTTGTACTATAAGATAAGACTGATAGTAACATCTCAAACAGAATATTAATACTCAAAAGTCAAAATTTTGTCTGTCCAGCTCGAATTTGAGCTTTACAAATTTCAAACTTGTTTTGTCATTTTCTACAAATTCAAAAAGAAAGATGCAAAAGGAGCAAACTTGCGTAAATTAAATTTTACATTAAATGGCAAAACAAATCATACAACTTTTCACTACTCACATCACATGTGAGTGTTTCTCATCAAATGTGATCACTTTGATCTGAGATCCTACACACTCTATAATGGTTGAATTCAGAAACATCGATATATTAAGGGGTCTCACAAAGTTTCCATTGCTTCACAGTTTCGCTCAGCTGGACTGGAACTTTGTTAGACCAGTCATTAAGATCAGGTAAGCCCCCGGTCAAGGCAAGAAAGTTGAGACCTTGTGAATCTGGAGTTCTCTTCCAATAAACCTGCATCCCGGATAATCGCAAAATGAGGTTAACTCTTACACGTTTCACATTCAAATAATCGCAAAATGAGGTTAACTCTTATATATTTCACATTCAAATGGGTGATTAGTGAACAAATATGATTAAGATGAAACGTGTTACTTACTTGACCAGGAAATGCTTCTGACAATATCTTGATGGTGGTATTCAACATCCAGACCGAATCATCTAACACCAACTGAGGTTTTCCGTTCGGTGCAACTTTTTCCTCTTCGATTCCAGCACAATTCACCATTATGCGACCGTTAGGCATTAGCCTGCTAGCTAGATCCAGCCACACTGGAACCTGCACAAAGTCAAAAAAAAATTAATAACACTCTACGCGGCAAAGAGTATATAACCATCTGAAGTACCTGTTGCAGCTGATCTAAGACCTTTCCATCAGCAAACAAATCAACGATGATCCCTAAAGCATTGCTAGTTAACATAAGAATTGAGATACGAAGCAAAAGAATAGGCAACACATGTTACTCTGGAAATCTCACCAGCATATCTTCCCGAAACATCTTCAGAAGGAGAAAGGGCATCATCTACACGAACACAAAGTCTACCACCTTTTGATGTTGGTTTCTCGAGCTCAGATAACCCAAGATAGTCTCTTGCTTTCTCAATTAACTACTGTCCATCAAAGAAATCACAGTGAACTTGAGACCATTTCCAAAGAAAGTGGGAGTCTTGATTGTCATAAAGCTTACATACAATTTCATCAATTTCCCAACCTTCAATCTGCATAGTAGGCCACAACTCAAGCATCAATCTTGCAGCAGTTCCACCACCCTAAAACACACACGAACAAAATGTAATCACATCACCGGAATTTCCACAACGACATGAGATTCATGGAGTGATCAATGCGAATTCAACTTCATCGAGTAGCTCTCACCAATCCGTAGATTGCAATGGGACCATTAGGGATAATAGGCGGTAAACTCGCAAACTCATCCTGCAACAAAATGTTGATAGAATTCAATTTTTTGTTACCTCTGACAAAACCACAAGTACCTCCCAAAAGAGAAAGAAGTAAAGGTATGATTTTGCAGCTATGTCTGACATACCCAATAAGATCCAGTCCAATTCTGACCTCCTTTATTGATCATACTATGCACATTCTCTACATAATGGAAAGAAAACAAGTTACAAAAACCAGAGGATTTGATAATAGGACTTAGGATTAAGCAAAATCTCACTTGTTGAATCAAGGAGAAGATATCTGGAAGCAGCAGTATCAACTATAACAATCTCATTGTATCTGCTTCTTACAGCTGTAAGAACCCAATACTCTTCTTCTTCCTCTTCTTCTTCCCTATTAGATTCTTGTCGAATTTGCTTCTCGTCATGGTCACTTTGCTTGATGCAATACGAAATTGAGAATCTGGGTTTGTTCACAGATGGGTTTATGAACAAGGGTTTTGATAATTGAGATGTTTTGTATGAAAGGAAGCAACTTTCATTGGAATGTAGACATGAGACAGCCATGGAACTCAAAGCTGCCATTTTTTTTCTTCTTCAATGATCAAATCTCTTTGCTTACAAAATCTTATCCTTTCTTCTCCTACTTTCAATTTGGGTTTACTGTTTGTTTACAGTCTGCACTCGATGGCAAAACTGGTTGTAGTAAGAATCTTGCCGTTTATTGACTGTAAAAACGGCACGATTTGTGAATCTAGAAAATGAAAATGTGTGTTTAACATGCGGGTGGTTAAGATAACGACACGATTTGTTCTTTGCAAAAGGAACCTTCGTGTTGGTCTTTAAGGATACACGTAAGGGAGGACATGACCACTAACTTTTTACCAGTATCGATCACAATCACCTACGTAATTCATCCATACGCTTGGTCTTTTATTTTTTTTTGGGTAAACCAGTGAATTTCAATTCCAAATCCAGCAAATTACAAAGCTAATACCGGTTCAGTCTCGGTTACAGAAGCTAGCAAAGACGCGAGACAAACTCCATACGCTTGGTCAAAAAATAAAATTAAAGCATAGTTTTTCCTTTTTACTAGAAATAACATTAGATACCTTACCACATTTCTAAAAGTTTTGATAGATAACAAATTAACAATGGTCCATACTCCATAGTTCTTCTAAAGTTCCAAATAAAAATAATTTGGTTATTCCACAAAAAAAGTACCTTCTTTATGTGATTTTTGACATTAAAATTAGTTTTTTATCTATAATTTTTGCTCAGTTAATTTAGGTAACCACTTTTGTTATATATACAATGGGAAATTTCCCAAATAATGCCCCATCTATTTTAAATTTATTTTAAATTTGGACGTTTAATACACAAACTTTTTTCGGTTGGAATAAAAATATCTCATCTATTTATAGTTGGTTAAACAATACCTCATTTTTTAAATTGTTGGTAAATTTGAATCCGTGACTTAACGGTCGTTAACGGAAATAAACGTCCAAAATTTAAATAGATGGGGTATTTTTTAGGAATTTTCCTGATAGAAATTTAACACTGTTAAAAGATTTATTAACATCCGTTAACGGCCATTAAGTTACGGATTCAAATTTATCGACAATTTAAAAAATAAGGTATTATTTGTCCAACTATAAATAGATGAGGTATTTTTATTTCAACCGAAAAAATTTGTGTACTAAACGACCAAATTTAAAATAGATGGGATATTTTTTGAGAATTTTCCCATACAATGATAAGGGGACTTGTAATCTGATGGTTTCGTTAGTGATGTTATTCGAATCCAGCTTAATTTCAAAACGAACAATTTTATTTGCAAAAGATATTTTTCTCCGAACACATGAGACCATGGTTAATTAGTTATTTGATCTAGAAGACCTCTACCATGGTCCATGGACAATCGCAACACACGACACCATAGAAACAAGTGTTATTTACCTATAAGTAACCTTTTGTTTTCTTACCTTGTCAAATGTTAAAAACACACACACAGAGATGGGCACACTGCAAACGGATAGGCTAATCTGAGCCCCTCATTTTTGGCTCCTTACCTTCTTCCTCCCCCTAATAAACACTCTTCTTCACTCTTCCTCAAATCTTCCCCCAATTCCATCAAAAACCCTAACTTTCCTCTGCTCCAAAATCTCCCTCTCCCATGGCAATTTCATCTCCAGCCGCTACTTCTTCCTCCTCTAAACTCCTCTATTCCTTCACTTCTCCTTCCATTTCCACCAAACCCAAATCCCTAACTCTCTCTTCCTCCTTCCTCCCTTCCCTCTCCATCACCACCACTCCTTCCTCCTCCTCCTCCTCCCCTCTCCGCCGTCGCGCCTTCACCGTACGCGCCGCCAGAGGCAAATTCGAGCGGAAGAAACCACATGTCAACATCGGAACCATCGGCCATGTCGACCATGGCAAAACCACCTTAACCGCAGCTCTAACAATGGCGCTAGCTTCCTTAGGAAACAGCGTCGCCAAAAAATACGACGAAATCGACGCGGCTCCCGAAGAGAGAGCTCGTGGGATCACAATCAACACCGCGACAGTCGAGTACGAGACGGAGAATCGTCATTACGCTCATGTCGATTGTCCTGGACACGCTGATTACGTCAAGAACATGATTACAGGAGCTGCTCAGATGGACGGAGCGATTCTCGTTGTCTCTGGTGCTGATGGACCAATGCCACAGACTAAAGAACATATCTTGTTGGCTAAACAAGTTGGTGTTCCTGATATGGTTGTCTTTTTGAATAAAGAAGATCAAGTTGATGATGCTGAGTTGCTTGAGCTTGTTGAGCTTGAGGTTCGTGAGCTTTTATCTTCTTATGAGTTTAATGGTGATGATATTCCAATTATCTCTGGCTCTGCGTTGTTAGCTGTTGAGCATCTCACTGAGAATCCGAGTGTTAAACGAGGAGAGAATAAATGGGTTGATAAGATTTATGAGTTGATGGATTCTGTTGATAGTTATATTCCGATTCCGACTAGACAGACCGATTTGCCGTTTTTGTTAGCTGTTGAGGATGTGTTTTCGATTACTGGCCGTGGGACGGTTGCTACTGGTCGTGTCGAGAGAGGGACTGTGAAAGTTGGTGAGACTGTGGATTTGGTGGGGTTGAGGGAGACTAGGAATTATACAGTTACTGGAGTTGAGATGTTTCAGAAGATTCTTGATGAAGCAATGGCTGGTGATAATGTTGGGTTGTTGCTTAGAGGGATTCAGAAAGCGGATATTCAGAGAGGTATGGTTTTAGCGAAGCCTGGTTCGATTACTCCTCATACTAAGTTTGAAGCGATTGTGTATGTGTTGAAGAAAGAAGAAGGTGGAAGGCATTCACCGTTTTTCGCAGGGTATAGGCCTCAATTCTACATGAGGACGACTGATGTTACTGGTAAAGTGACTAAGATTATGAATGATAAAGATGAGGAATCGAAGATGGTTATGCCCGGTGATCGAGTAAAGATTGTTGTGGAGCTTATTGTGCCTGTTGCTTGTGAACAAGGGATGAGGTTTGCTATTAGAGAAGGCGGTAAGACGGTTGGTGCTGGGGTGATTCAGACGATTGTCGAATGAGGAGTTTAGCGGGTATAAATGAGTTTCGACATAGCGAGCTTGTTCTTGCTTTTTTGTTTTTCTGTTTTTGGGGTTTCTTCGTGATTCAATAACTCTTGAAATTTGGGTTTATATCTTTCTGTCTTTTTTTGCCATTTTCTATTAGAACCCAATATCAAAATGTCATATATTCTTTGGTTTTCAATCTGATTCTCTTCAGGCCATAAATAAGAACTCATTGGGTTCTTCATGTCAAGTGATTCTTTTGAAGACTCTGTCCTTTCTACATGAACAACATCATTGAAATGTAATTTAAGTAAGAAAACCGAAGAAAAATGTTTTCGCTAGCATATAAAAACATGTTGAGCATTCTCTAGTTTCACCAACTATATGAAGAGATGGTTCTAGATACAAAACGGGACACTCGATTGGACCAATCAGAAGAAACTAGATAGACAACGTTAGTAGTACCCACTAATCTTAGAGAAAAAGAGATTGCCTCTCGCATAATTCAAATCCTACTTCCTCAGTACTCGCGTTACACTTTCGTTTTTATAGTCAATACATATTTGTACTTAAGACAAGAATTGAAAATTTATGGTTATAACTTATTTGTGATGAAGATGGTAGACACTAATAAAATTCAATGATTTATGTTTGTCGGGGACAATGTCCTCCATAGTTACTTCCANTTGAACGAGGGTTTTGAAAAGTTTTTTTTTTTTTTTTTTTTAACTTCTTCTATGTTCAAAAAGCTTGTTCAGTGTGTTTCCTCTAACATGAAAAATTCCATTCACTGATGACTGATGAGTGTCTAATGATAGACACTTTGTCACTTTCAATTAAATACCTTATACCATCTAACAATAAACTAGTTGGTGTAACATAGTATTAGGGTCGATCCACAAAGAGTTTAAAGAACTAACACATACTATAAAAGTTCAATTAAGCTAAAGAACCAAAAGAGATGTGATGGTTTCTACAATCTAAGAACAACTAATTAAATTGACAATGTAATAATGAAAGACTATGCAAGACAATAAACTTAAAAAAACGACTAATTAAGAAGATCAAAAGTGGAAAGCATTGAGCTTTGATTCTAGCAATATNGGGGGGGGGGGGGGGGGGGGGGGGGTGTGATTGCTAATCAAAGGTAATGGAGAATAAGACACTATCCTAGAACATAAGACAGTAATGTAGTACTAATCCATTTTCGTGACACTAATCCTCTATCTTAACCATTTAATTTCACTAAATTTTCGCATGTGAAACAACTAATCAAGAAGCCTTCTCAATTTTTTTTCTTTTTATGGTAAAATCCTTGTACCGGCTTTAGAAGTTAATTGTCCCAAAGAATGATCTTGTTCTGGTTTGGAGTTTGTTTGGGTTGGTGCTGTATTCTCCTGTTGCCATGTTGTGGCCAAGACTTTCTAGTCTTTCTATCCCTCTTCCAACTCTCCCTAGCGACATTACAAGGTTTCCTATCTACTAGTTTGAGTTTGGGTGGTCTCGTTTGTTTCTCCTAAATGGGTTTGTTTGTATTTGAATTCGATTTAACATGCGTATGTACTATCGCTCTCCTCGTTTGGGCTTAATTCTAGATACCTATCCCATCTTAATATGTCGGTTTTGTATATATTATTAAATTTGTAATAAAGGTTTAGATGGCAAAATATTCTATTCGATAAAATTTTTATTTATTTTATAGTGGTTTAAACTAGAGCTATTATTCTGTCATTGCGTAGATTCAAACTCAGGTTAATGCATATAATATCTTGTTGATAAAAAGAAAAAATAATTACTAACACCTTTCAATAAGTACCGGAATCTAAAAAAAAAAAAAAAAAAGTTATCTAAAAAATTTGAAGATGTATGGATCCTTGACAATCAACTTGTAAAGTTTAACGATAACACCAGTGTTTACTATATATATTTTATATTTTTAATAAAAAAAACTAAATAAGTTCGATAATAAATGTGATATTTTCATTTACAATTTTTTTTCCAGTTGATTCCAGATTTTCTATATATCCTCTGGTTTTAATCTTGATTGTCTCCACATATCTGTTTTTTTTTTTTTTGGCAACCCACATATCTTCACTTAATTAATCAGTACTAATTAATATTAAATCAAAGAAACGTTGTATTGTTTTTCTTTAGTTTAAAAATTTGGCATTTTAACAAGTACAAAAAGCACAATGTAGACACAACAACGACCATTTATTTTAATTATAAACATCATACATAGTTGGTAAAACCTTTCAAACCTTAACTTGCAATGACAGAAAATATGAAATCACAAACATATGAATATATTATATATATAATTAAAGACTAATAGGCGAAACTGGTTCTAACTAGTGGATCTTCCCACCACCACCATGTCCACTGATTGATCCTCCTACATCCGTTCCAGCCATCAATCTTCTCCCTACAAATTATATTATAAATTGAAGTTTATGTACATTTTATTTTGACAATAAAAAATAGAAAAGACATCAACATATCTTATGTTTATAGAATTCTTTTTTTGCTTTCCCAAACTAATTTTTGAAATTAACCGCTAAATGTATAAGAAAATAAACAAATTTTATAAACCACGTACAACATGTTGTAAATATACGTACCAAATATCTCACACTCAAACTAGCAAACTATATATTTATTTTTCATCAATTAACACACAGACAAACTTGTGTGTGTATATATGTATATATATGTAAATCCAACATAGCTCAAACAATAAATTTACTTGTAGTAAACTGCATGTATAAATTTTTTACATGAGATCTATGCATGCATGTGATTAGACTAATTTATGAACTTGTCCATCAATTAACTCAGAAAAACTTATGTATGTTACATAGTTTGTAATGTTCATACACTAACCGGTGACTGAGAGTAGTTCACGGTGAGAAGGAAGAGCCGATTCGGTACAACAGAGAAGAGTCCAAAGAACCAAGAGCACAATGAACAAATGAACTAATTCTGAAGAAAAAGCTTTATTTCCCATCTCTCTTTTTCTTGATTCAAGACTTTTGTTTACAGATCCTATTAATGGAGAAGGATCGTTCCAAGACTTATATATAGTTGCTAATTAGCAATACCCCTAGGTAGCTAAAAGAAAATATTGTTTTGTCCACTACTCATTTTATTTTATTAATTTGACCATCTATTAGACTATTGGAAACAATGTTGACTCGCTTGGCTTTTCTATTTTTGGAAGTCAGAAACTTGAGATCTGATATAGGATTCTTTATATCTTAAATGTATAGTTTCCCATGTTTTATCTGAAAATTTGTAGATCTAAATTTGGACTATTCAACATTCGAAGAATAATTTAGTCTATATATATACGAATACTTATCTACTACTCGATCTTAGCATCAGTTTCTTCTTTAAGGACTCTAAAGATAGTTGACGGAGACTTTCACTAGTTGTTTATAGCGGACTAGACGAAGAAAATAATAACATCTATATATATCTAAGATTGAAGATTAGATGTTCAATCTTCGAGAATTATCTTCCACATGCTGAAAAAGATTTAGTGTGTCTAGACTTAAGAAGTAACATGACACTCTTGTTTCATTAACCCATTACTGCCACTACTATATATTGTACTTTGGGACTTAATTACCGCCTGAAATTGGGAGGACATATTCGATCGACAGAAATTATTATAAATTTATAATCCTAGATATATGGGAGCAAAGCAACACATACATATCATACATAATCGAGAAAATCACAAGCACAAATTCAACATTACATTGTAATAGAGCAACACATACATTATACATAAAATTTAAATAAAGATAAAACGAAAGCAAATAATTATAGAGGAGTTGTTGTTTTATAAATCAGACTAGAAAACTGTGAACTGAAATGTGGAAAAAGTTTACCCATCAAGATCTATAAGATGGCGTCCTAGTTAATCGAGGGGGAGCTTGCGTGGTTGTACTTTTTTTTACCTTACCATGGTTTTTCTCACTGGATTTTCCTAGAAATGTTTTTAACGAGGCAACAAAATATCGTAACGCAAACGAGCCATAGCTACACTAGTCTCCAAGGGGGAATAAAAGTCAGATAAAGTGGCTTCAACAATTTACAGCTTCGTCTGTATTCGGATGAATAATTTTGTGTGGAACCCACAGTCACTATGTACGTACAGTAATTTACTTTTTCATCTCTATATAAACAAGCGAATATGTTCAATTGTATTTACTCACATCTTCACAATTCTAATAACAGAGAAACTCTCTCGTCTCTCCCTCTCTTGTTTTATCAGTACCCTGTTCCCACTCAGGTATAATTTCTTTTGTCTTTCTTTATATTTATTATTATGATTAAATACCAATACTATTATAACACATTATCAGCACGATCACTCTATGATATAGCTAAGTAAACACCTAATATAATATACTATATATATACTATTATAATGTCGGATATTACCCTTATAATAATTTCTATGTGGTTGCTTTCAGCACCATTATTCATTTATTATCACTGGGAGCGGTTTATGCCCCGATACTATTTTACATTTTACTTATTGTGGATGTTTAACACACCATAGCTATATATTAATATACGGCTAAGCCGCATTATTACTATTATATCATGGCTGTCCAACGCACCATAAATATATTATAATGGACGGCCAAGCCGCGATATATAGTCACTATTTTTATGTGTATAATTATATCACCATGATATTATTGTTAAATATTTGTCTATATTATGATTATTATATAAGGAGGCTCTGCCACCTGTAAAAAATCTATGATATAAAATCTGATAATTTTGATGAACTGATTAATAAATCTTTTTTATTTTACCTCTTGTTTCCAACGGTCATAAAGAAAAATTTCAAAATTTTTCACATTTTCAAACGATTATGAACAGTAATTTTCAATCTATAAATATCCTCATATTTCACTCATTTCAAATCATCCAAACATTTTACTTCCTCTCAAATTAATTCTTTCAGAAAATCTTTTAGTTTTCATATTCTAAGAAAAATGTTTAGCTTACTATTGATTTTAGCTACACTTGTAATTTTTGGTTCTATTTACGGTCTTTTCGTTGGAGAATTTAATCGTGAAGAATTTACCACGATTATTGTTTTACTTTTCTATGCATTTATGCTCCTCGTGATATCTGTACTCATTCGTGTATCTGGTTCATTTTAAGATATTAATAATAATTTTATGCTTTTTATTTTAGAAAATGGCAAATATTGAGAAGCTCAAGTTCCCAGCTCTCAAAATTACTGGAGCGAATTATATTGGATGGACAACTGATGTCGCACTCTATTTGGAGTCGGAAAATTTATCTGACACCATTAAAGAAGGAAATAAATCGTCCGCCCAAGCTAATGCAAAGGCGATAATATTTCTGAGAAAACATCTCGATGAGAATGTGACGCATGATTATGCTCACATCAAAGACCCCTCAGAGCTCTGAAAGAGAGGTTTGATAATCAGAGGGAGATCAATCTCCCTCATGCGATGGAAGAATGGAAAAACCTGAGGTTTCAGGATTTTCAGAAGGTTGAGGAATATAATTCCACAATGCTGAGGATTGTATCACAATTGAAATTCTCTGGTAAACCTGTCACCGAAGCAGAACTGCTCGAGAAGACATACCCCACCTTCCACAAAGAACACCGTGTCTTGCAAGAGATGTATCGCAATTGCGGATACAAACGTTTTTCGGAGCTGATTGTAACGCTCATCATCGCTGAGAAGAATAATGAACTTCTCATTAAAAATCATAACTCTCGACCTACGGGGGCCAATGCATTCCCCGAGGTGAATGCTATGGATGTGAAAAATCCAGAAAAGAGAGATCAAACCAATCGTGGCCGTGGCCGTGGCCATGGCCGTTGATCCAATCGCAGATGTGAGAGAGGTTCCAACTCACGTGGGAGAAGATCCTTCCAATGGGTCCGTTCTGAATAGACCCCCAAAGGAAAGGAATTTCAAGANGCCAACCCCCCCCCCCCCCCAATTTCGTGAAGTTGTACCAAAATTCTATTTAGGGAAAAGGAAAGGAAGTGAACCTCACTGAACATTTTGAGGGTACATCGTACCTCGATTCTCCCGACTTCGCGAATGATTTCGACGAGGCCACTATGGCAGATAACTGAAATGCTTGCGGTGGGACTGCTAAAAAGTCCCCAATAATAGTAAAACAAAACTGGAATTATGAATTTCTTGTTATAATATTAAAACATTTTGAGGGTTCATAATAGTTAAGCATAACATTACTGGAGACTTTTCAACAGTCCCACCACAAGCATTTCAGTTATCAGCCATAATGGCCTCGTTGAAATCATTCACGAAGTCGGGAGAATCGAGGTATGATGTACCCTCAAAATGTTTAGTGAGGTTCACTTCCNCGGCACACATTGGACCAATGTCCTTTATTTCCGCATCGATAACATATGCTATCATGCTTTTGTGTGTCCTCTTGAAATTCCTTTCCTTTGGGGGTCTATTCAGAACGGACCCATTGGAAGGATCTTCTCCCACGTGAGTTGGAACCTCTCTCACGTCCGCGATTGGATCAACGGCCATGGCCACGGCCACGGGCACGGCCATGGCCACGGCCACGGGCACGGCCACGATTGGTTTGATGTCTCTTTTCTGGATTTTTTACATCCATAGCATTCACCTCGGGGAATGCATTGGCCCCCGTAGGTCGAGAGTTATGATTTTTAATGAGAAGTTCATTATTCTTCTCAGCGATGATGAGCGTTACAATCAGCTCCGAAAAACGTTTGTATCCGCAATTGCGATACATCTCTTGCAAGACACGGTGTTCTTTGTGGAAGGTGGGGTATGTCTTCTCGAGCAGTTCTGCTTCGGTGACAGGTTTACCAGAGAATTTCAATTGTGATACAATCCTCAGCATTGCGGAATTATATTCCTCAACCTTCTGAAAATCCTGAAACCTCAGTTTTTTCCATTCTTCCATCGCATGAGGGAGATTGATCTCCCTCTGATTATCAAACCTCTCTTTCAGAGCTCTGAGGGGTCTTTGATGTGAGCATAATCATGCGTCACATTCTCATCGAGATGTTTTCTCAGAAATATTATCGCCTTTGCGTTAGCTTGGGCGGACGATTTGTTTCCCTCTTTAATGGTGTCAGATAAATTTTTCGACTCCAAATAGAGTTCGACATCAGTTGTCCATCCAATATAATTCGCTCCAGTAATTTTGAGAGCTGGGAACTTGAGCTTCTCAATATTTGCCATTTTCTAAAATAAAAAGCATAAAATTATTATTAATATCTTAAAATGAACCAGATACACGAATGAGTACATATATCATGAGGAGCATAAATGCATAGAAAAGTAAAACAATAATCGTGGTAAATTCTTCTCGATTAAATTCTCCAACGAAAAGACCGTAAATAGAACCAAAAATTACAAATGTAGCTAAAATCAATAGTAAGCTAAACATTTTTCTTAGAATATGAAAACTAAAAGATTTTCTTAAAGAAGTAATTTGAGAGGAAGTAAAATGTTTGGATGATTTGAAATGAGTGAAATATAAGGATATTTATATATTGAAAATCATTGTTCATCACCGTTTGAAAAGGTGAAAAATTTTGAAATTTTTCTTTGTGACTGTTGGAAACAATAGGTAAAATAAAAATATTAATCAGAAAGATTTATTAATCAGTTAATCAAAATTATCAGATTTTATATCATAAATTTTATACAGGTGGCAGAACCTCATTATATAATAACCATAATATAGACATATATTTAACAATAATATCATGGTGATATAATTATACACATAAAAACAGTAAATATATATCTCGGCTTGGCCGTCCATTATAATATATTTATGGTGCGTTGGGCTGCCATGGTATAATAGTAATAACGCGGCTTAGCCGTCCATTAATATATAGCTATGCTGTGTTAAACAGCCACAATAAGTAAAAGGTAAAATAGTACCGGTGCATAAACCGCTCCCAGTGATAATAAATGAATAATGGTGCTGAAAGTAACCACATAGAAATTATTATAAGGGTAATATCCGATATTATAATAGTATAATATTGGTATTTTATCATAATAATAAATATAAAGAAAGACAAAAGAAATTATACCCGAGTGAGAACAGAATACTGATAAACGAGAGAGTTTCTCTGTTATTAAAATTGTGAAGATGTGAGTAAATTCAATCGAACGTATTCGCTTGTTTATATAGATATGAAAAAGTAAATTACTGTGCATACATAGTGACTGTGGACTCCACACAAAATTATTCATCCGAATATAGACGAAATGTAAATTGTTGAAGTCACTTTATCTGACTTTTGTAACAAAATTAAATTATTAATTAATAATACCTTTGTGACCAGGACTTTGTCCACTTGATGAATGCACTATGCGATTATAACCTATCATTCTCCTCCCTTCAAATAATTCGTTACAATCATAAGATACCAGAAAGAGAGACTCACAAACACACTCCATTCAAATAGAAAACAACATTTCTACGACGAAATATTTTATCATTGACAACGATGCCGACTTTTATCTCTACTTTAGTTGTACTCGGATTTTGATCCAACTCATAGGGAAACTATGATATAAGAAACGACCCTAATATATATATATATATATATATAAGAACACTGGCAGAATTCCTAGACTACAAGTCATGCTCTCATATTTACATGTTAATATAGTATGTTTATTTTTAGGCTTATGTAATAATTTGTAAACAAGATCAAAAACAAAATTGTAAAATTGTGAAATATCATACAATACATATATATATATATATATATATATATAATTATGGTTTTCGAAATATCCAATACCTAGATCCATCTGATAAGATTTATTTCCTGAACTTAGATTACTCATGTTATATTTGATTAAACTACGTAAGCAACTTAGCTACATATATACTTTTTTACAAGTATACATATATATATATATATATATATATATGTATGTATTATGTTATATTGTATGTCAAAACACTAACCAGTGAGTGGAATTGGAAATGATAGTTGATGAGAAGGAAGAGCAGATTTGGTAAGGCAAGGGAGGCTGCAAAGAAGCAGAAGTACAATGAGTACTTGACTCATCGGTAAATAGGCCATTTTCTATCTTGTATATCTATTTCTGTTTCTCTTTCACATTCTCTCTGGTCGATAGCTATATTTATATATCTGTATGCAGAGGCAAAATAGTACTTAATTTAAAAATGAAACAAATAATAATAATTAAAAAATAGAAAAAAAATATGAATTAATTATTCAACAAAATAGGAAAAAAATGTGAATTTTTCTACTCCACACCCAATTTAAATATTGCTCCTCTTGCATCTCTATGACTTTTTTGTTTTCTTGTCGACAATCGCCATCAACGAATAGTAGTAATTGATAATAATAAAATATATATCTTTTTCTTTTCCTTTTCTCATTGTTTGTTTTCTAAACCTAATACTAATCGGCTAAATTCTGAAAAATGAGCAGCGAGGAGACGTGGACCACGTGGTATAGCAGTAGCTGTATATATATGAAAACTTATAACATCATACCATTTTAAATAATTTCATGCTATGATATATAAATTAGACTTATAGATGGGTCAGTTATGATCCAAATTTGTAATAATTTTTTATAAAATGAGCAGTTTTGTAAACTACCGAAAACGAATTATTATATATATCTAAGTTAAAAAGCAAGTGTTAATTCATATTGGTGAATCTTTTGTTAAAAAAAGTTATCATAACATATTTGGAATATTGTCAATAATTTCTCGCAAATACAAATTAACATCCAAATCTATATTGTAATGATAATTTTTTTAATACAAACAATCTGTATATTTTTATATAAATCTCTTTAACTCTATCAAGAAAGAGGTACCAAATGGCTCTTGGTCTAGTGGTACTTGAGAAATACTCAAGGTCACTAGTTTGAGTCCACTTGGGAGAAGTGATTTACGCCTTAAATCAAAAGTGACTTGATTTCACCTTGAGTATTTCTCACCGGGGGAGATTATGAACCAAAGGTTCGGAATTNAATTTCCAGGTTTTTTAAAAAAAAAAAAAAAAAAAAAAAAGAGGTATCAAAGAAAATATTATTTTTATGAGAAAACAGTATAGATATTACATAGCATAAACATGATTATACATATTAGAGAGTAGAGACTTTCGGATATTCTTGGAAACTCGAACTAAAAATTAAATTCATATTTGTAAAGGTCTTTTTCCAAAGCCTAGTGGCTTCAAGTTGATGATAATACTGAGAACTAGGGATATGAAACTTGATCAATGCGGCTACCACCTTGTTCACTATCTGATGGTCTTGCGAAAATATCTCCATTTGGCTTGTAATTAATCATAGGTTCGTCCCCCCCTATAAATAATATTTTATATACATCCAAGTTAACAATTTATAATAGACTAAAATCAAAATTCCATTAATTCATTATCTCAATCAAGGGTATGAACATTATGTGAGTACCTTTCGGACCCGGTCTACTTATAGATCCTGGTGTTCCAATGCCACCAGGCGCAGACACCATCATTCTCCTCCCTTCATTTTTTAAAAATAAATAATTGTTGATAAGAAAAACAAATCTGGAGAAATATTTAAGAAGAAATTTAGAGAAAGTGGAAGTAGGAATACATTAAAATATCTATTCATTATTTGGTTGTATGCATTAAAATATGTATTCACAGCCTGACCAATCAGTCAACAGCCGGAACTATATATTTTTCTTTCGAAGCTAAACCTTAAAAGTTACTAGTCAAACTACACTGGTAATATGCATATTCTTGATAAAGAAATGAATTAAATAATATTATTTTGATTTTAGTCTATTATAAAAACCCAATAAATCTTAATATGTAAGTCCTTTTTTTTTTTTTTTGTCTTTTTGATTGAACAAAAGAGTCCAGAGAAACTAAGACGAAAATAAGATCACCTAAATCTATTTCTATTTATGTAAGGAACTAGAATATGAAAACTATATAGAGAAACAATGAACTAGTCTACACATATGCATGGGATTTTAGTCATATATAAGTATATAACAAAGCTTTAGCTCGACTTTTATAAGTTTCTCATGCATCAAGTCGTAATTAATAAGTATGTCAAACAAATAATTTATATCCATTAAACTTAATAACATATTTGTGTGTGTGCTGTGATACTAACCGGTGACTATAAGTTGTTCATGAAGATAAGGAAGAGCAGATCCGGTATGGTAAACGAGGATGCAGAGGAGAAGAACCACAATGAGCACTTGGCCCAATATTGAAGAAGTATTTTTTCCCATTTTTCTCTCTCTCTCTTTGGTAGCTAATTGCTTTCTCTATCTTTTATGACTCAAGGCCTCGTGTAGTCGTGTATATATATATGTAAATAGATATAATAAATGTGGTTATTATAAAACGAGCGAGATAAATAAAACAAATGTAAATTTATTACGAAAGTGAACTATATATTTGGTTAGTGGTGCTAAGGATTTTGTTCAAGTTACTCAAATCTAGTTTGAGGGTTCTTAACAAGATTTTTTTTTTTTTAATCTTATAGCTTTTGACTTTAGAGTGCTTAAAACTTTTGGACATTTTAAGTGCTATCTATTAAAAGTTATTATATACTTCTTCCATTTTAAAATATTTTTTTATTATAAGTGTATTTTTTTCACTTTAATTGTGATTTTTTATTTTTCAATGTAAATTTTGATTTTGAGATATTGTATGTAATCTCAGATAAAAAAATACCAATAATTAATTGTTTAAAAATAATACAATATATTTTTGTAATATGTGTGAACTAATCTAAATTGACAAATATTTTGAAACAGAATGAGTAGTTTTATGTGATTTTTTCAATAAAATACTAAGTTTCTAATGTGTCTTCTATTGGCTAAGTTATTATATACCTTTGTGATATAATTGATTTCACTGATTAGTCAAAATAAACCTAACAGTTTTGACCGTCACTTGAAGAAAAAATGGGTGTCAAGCGTCAACGCATTTGGCATGTGGACAAAGAAAAAGACAAACGAAAGTACAATAATATAACTTTTAAATACAACTGTATAAGGCCATTTTTTTTTTCTTTAAATCTTTGTAATAGATACACATATATTATGAAGTCAACTAGTCAAAGTCTGTATATTTTGTCTATTTGTGGCCGACTCAAAAATATCAAAGAAATTTTAAATATATTAGAGCATCAATGGTGACATTTGGTAAGTGTCATTTCCTTAATTAAATAAATCAAAAATCCAAAAGATATAATATTTAAATGTAAGGGTGTTTTAAGTGAGATATTTCTCTTCCAAAATGTCTTCATGTAGCCAATTTAAGACACTTTTGACAAAAAATGTCTCACTTAAGACACCCTTATATTTAAATATTATATCTTTTTTATTTTTGATTTATTTAATTAAGAGAATGACACTTACCAAATGTCACAATTGATGATGCTCTTATGCACTACATGTCACCGGTCGATCTGATCCGTTTAAGTCCACATGAAACTGAGTGATAAGATGTCTTCAGAGTTCAGACAGTAACATAGTCTGTACTCATTAATGGATCTCCTACTAAAAAATCTATCCATACAAAGTAATTCCCTTTCTTCTCTTCTCTATTTACTTTGTACAGAACTGATGTAGCGGAAGCTAGATAAAACACAGCTCAACCAAGGGATTGATGTAGCGGAAGCTAGATAAAACACAGCTCAACCAAGGGATTCAAGGGAATCCT
>OVAF01001933.1:0-18463 GCA_900406245.1 Odontarrhena argentea | reverse complement strand
ACAGTAAAGAGTACAAAACCTATCCTGAAATTCTAATCCAAACCAAACTATTGGTCAATATGATCGGAGTGCAGCACCTGACCTAATAGTATCTACACCAGAGGCGCGGCTTCAGATAGAATTGTATCTTCGGCTTTCGCTGATCCGATCCTTAAACCTAAAACGGACAAAAGGTCCGACTGAAACTCATCCGGCTCAACCGGGGCTGAGACTGAGAAATCCTGTAGTCGGGCTTTGATGGAATTGAAGCTATCTTCTTTGTCTACAATTCCAGTGGTTCCGATCATAACCAGACCGTACCACCGTCTTCGGCCACAATTCCGCTCCCAAGCTCCGCTACTCACCGGGTCCAACCAAGCAACGTACGCCATTCGCCAGGTCACCATCCTTCAGCCCAAACCGCGTCGCCTTGGTCATTATCCTCCGATACCGGGACAGGATGCGAGTCGAAAAAATCGGCTACTCGGGTCACCCGAGTCGATTCCGGAGCTTGCTCCAAAAAACCAAAGCCATACGGGTAAATTCCTTTTCCATTCACCGCCGTTGATGCTCAAAATCCCGATTTGACCTCTCCGGTTTATGAGACCCGATATTAAATCCAACCGCCATTAATCGTTCCTTGCGCAGGTCTCGGAGATCTACTCCGTGACTCCTAGATCCGGGTCATCGTGCAAAACTCAATCAACCGCCGCCAGCTTCAACCTCGCAACCGCAAGAAGCTCTTCTCCGCCACACCACACCGCCGAGCTCAACCCAGAAACAAAATCGAACTCGGAAAGATGCGACCGTTCGAGCTCTCACACCGGTTTCGGACCTCCACTCCGGTGTCTCCAGAGATTCGGGCCGTCGTTCACCTCACCAGCCGCCGCCGTCATCAACAGCTCAGCCGCACAGAGCTTTCCTCCACCATTTCAAATCGACGAACGGACCCGAGAGCACCATCCCCACGCTGCGTCGGAGAGTTTATTCCACTAAAACCTAAAGAAAAGAAAGGGAAAAGCCCTCTCACGGCACCGGCGAGGGCCGCCGGTGACCGGAGAGGCAAACACAATTTGAATTTCAAACTCTCTCTCTCACTTCTTTCTCTCTCTGTTCGAAAGTATAACTTATTCCTCAATTTATGAATAAACCCCTTAACTTTTCCTTTCTTTACAAATTTATCCCCATCATAATTCTTCATGAACACACTTTATCCCCATAAATACTCTACAAAACCTCTCACCACTCCATTTGCTACTCTTCTTTATCTCTCTCTCTTTCTCTTATAGACATTCATCCATAAAGTTTCAGACAATAAGAATATGTCTCGAAGAGGTTGCAAAAGAGTAAGCTTTAGTCCTGACCCCGAAGCAAACAAAGAACCAATCTTCCCAACACACAACGGTCTCAACTCATCACAACATGCTCCTCGTAGAAGGTTCATCGTCAGAATCTTCAGTTTCCGCGTCAGAAGCGCACCTTCAGCAAGAAGATTACTCGGACGTATCGGAGCTAGAGTAACCAAAACGCTGCGTTTTATGTCTTTTGGAAGGAAGAGCACTAGTAATACTAGTAACACCAAAACAACACCTTCTTCTTCTTCTTGTTCCTCTTCCTCTTACTCTTCTTCGTCTATTTATCTGATGAAGTCAAAGTCTCTAAACGAATCAGAGTCTCACCGTGCTGAAGCTATTGAAGACTGTATCGAGTTCTTGAACTCTTCTTCTTCTCTCTCGAGATCAAACTCCATCTCTGCTTGGTCTTGCTAAACATGTTTTAAGGTTTTTGTTTTTGTTGGTAATGTTAAAACAGTTGCATAGATTAGTTAGATTGTTCTCGATCAATGATTTAATTAGCTAGTTACTACAAAAAGTTATAATTCCTTAATCTTCTAAATACCTTTCTTTACAAACTTATAAACCAAAATGTTCTTATATTGTTACCAACTTACCACTTCTTGGCTATATTTCAACAAAACAAAATCAATTGTATATTAGGCTATAAATTATGACTCCTCAAGTGCAGTTTTAGTTCGGGTAAACTGGAATTTTTATTATCTCACCATTCGTAATGTATCACAAAACACTATTATTTTCACCTTTTTTTATATGAATTACAATTGTTCCACGATATACGTTTCTATTGTTTCAACCGCACCCCCTAGCCTCTTTCAACTTATTTTGTACCACAAACCATTGTCACCATTGGGACTATTAATGTCTAGACTATTAATGATTCGGGACATTATGATTCCCATCATCTTTTACAAAAATATAACATTTCATGACGTAATTTATTTACATTATTCATAAGTCACATCATTCGATCTATGATTAGTTTTATTTTCCAAGTTGTGTAGCTCTCAAATTTTCTATGAACCCAATCTGTTAATTGTCCTCGAGAAAATATATTTTACCTTAACTTTCATTTTATGCAAAGAAACAAACGAATAGGAAAATAAAGAAAAAAGTGTGGACCATATGAGAATTCAAAAGAGGGGTCTAAATCAAAGGACCATAAGACAGGAAAGGTTCTTCTTTTTTGACTCAATATTTCTGTTCAATTTAAAAATTTTTGATTCTACAATAAAGTTAGACAAAATAACATATAATATAACCTCATCATAACAAAACATTAAGCAATTCAGAAACTGTAGGGACCTGAACATTGAGCCTTTTTAAAGAATCCAATGAAAAGCTTTCTTCTTTTTCCTTTGTTTGTATTATCACACCTCAAGAGTTGAAGCTTTGTGCTGAAGCTTTCTTGAGCTCAAGAGCTCGTTTATAAGGCGGTGCGATCGGTGGCTGAATCGGGTCCAAGCTCTGGTACGACGATCCATCAGCTTCTCTTGGGAGTGGGTAAGACCGGTCTGAGTCATAGCCGGTTAAGTCACCACATGCCAAGAATGGAATATAAACTTTGTTGGGTCCTTCAAGCCAACCACTACTGCAATCTGCAAAAGAGTACCATGAAAAAAAGAACCATAACAAAAACCAAAGTTAATTCTTGAAGCTGACGTAAGTAAAGAATATTTCTTTGTTGTGAGTTTCACATGAAGAGAGCATTTTTAGGTGAGAGTTAGGTTTGAGAAAGAGTAAACTCAAAGTGTACTACTCAACAATGCACAAGTTAGTTGTGTCTAACTTGATGAGCTTCAAGGTGAATGGTAAGTGATTATTTACCGAGATCGCTTCCACCTGAAGGGCTTCCGACTTTCTCTAAGAGACGATGCAGATCCTTCGGGTTAAATCCTTCTGGTGGGGAGTAATTTTCACACACCGCAAAAGCCTCTGTACAAACAAAAGAAATGCAATCAGAGTCTCTAAAAAAAAAACACCATTTAACAAATTTGATCATTAACCTTAAGTGTAAGCAGATCATATATGCACATGTGAGAAAGTTATACTCTTTTACCTATACTAGAGTTGCGGCTGCTTTTCGGTTTGGCAAAAGTTACAGTTGGGAAAAACAGCTTCAGCTACATAAAGCGTATAACTATATCAGTTAAAGACAGTTAAAGCAACAGTCGAATTCATAACACAATATCTTAAAGCTTACCTGACAATACAAGAGACTTGTATCTTTTCCTCGGAATATCTTCGCAATAAATTTTCCACCTTCTTTAAGAATATGGGTTACAATGGTTAATCCCTGTCGAACAAAATAAATTCGTTTGTTTCGTTATTACCCACGCAACACATGCTTCAGGTTTAAGAAAAATCTTGTGAAACAGAAAACAAGCAACTCACTGCTAGTATGAGTTGTGACTGGACAAATTCATCCATGTCGTGCAAACCAGTAACTGCAAACCAAATTGTGGAAGATGTTATTTACTTATTCTAATAGCCTGTTTTATAATTTGAAAGGTGAAACAGAGACTAGAGCTAGTGTTCTACCATCTGGAGCACCATCACAAACGACCAGGTCAGCCTTACAACCGTCAAAGTGTCTAATAACCTTAAGAAGAAAAGCACCGAAAAAAGGTAAGCCACATAAACAAAACCGAAATCAAAGCATAAGGAAGGAGGAAGAAAGAGATGCACATAAATTTATGAGGTGGCAGTCGGAAATTATTACCACTTCAGCAGTCCGAGCATTAGTTATGTCCCCTTGAACTTGGATGACACCATCGATTGGAGCCATAGGCTGCAAATCTATGGCCACAATAAGAGGAAGATCTCCTTCTCTGCAAAGTGTTTCAGAGGTAGCAAATCAGTTCACTCTGAAAAAGTGGGAAATTAATAAACAACTGAAGAAAAACATTACTTAAATGCGATAATTATGTGAGTGTTTTAATATATGAACCTTACTTCGTCTCAGCCGAGGACTTTGCAGGAAGATACAATTGTCGACTCAAGACCTACATATGAAGTGCACTCATAAGTTTCAGAACATATTTCTCTTTATTGTGTCCACTACGATTCAAAGAACCAAAAATGAAGCTTATAGATAAATTCCAGAGAATCTAAATCAACCTAATACCTTCTGTTCTCCTATATCTAAAGCCTTTCATACTACACTAACCGAACTAAATTGTCAGTTAGCTAACTATGATTCCACCTCAACTACAATCCTAAGCAACAAAGTCCGACTAGCTAACAGACTAATTCAAATAACATTATGCTAGTGTGAGTTAAAATTAACCCGAGATCAGGATACCTGGCTCCAGCTACCAGGTGCAGCACATAAATCTACAACCCTCTTCACTCCTGCATATTATCAAGAAGACAAAGAAAAGATATATTACATCATCTTCTTTATTTTTTTACGTCAGTCACATTGTTTGCCTGCAAATTCATTTAGCTCAACAATACCACATTCATTCAACAAAATCAAACTTGTTCCCGGGAGAAAATTCACTGAGAGACAAGTACACTGAGTGAGATATCATCACCTTCAAAAATGTTGAATTCCTCATCAATCTGAAGAAGCTTAAACGCACTTCTCGCACGCCATCCTTCTTCTTTAGCTTTACGATAGTAGATATCCTGCAAAAAATTTCGTCAATTAACCCGAAAAATGCAGCAACTTTTACTCTATGCTCAAAGAACCTAATAAATTAAATTTCATTCAAAGCATACATATATACATACCCTTTTGTCCCGAGACGCTTTTCCCATTATCTTCTAAAGTACAGAAGAAGAACTTGGTTCACNAAAAAAAAAAAAAAAAAAAAAAAAAAAAAATCAGAAACAGAGATAAGTTAAACAACAAAAATGTCTCAAGAGGCATTCTATCAAACACCTTATGTGCACAAAGATATAATCTACAAACCATAGAATCACGAAATCAATTCATTATAATGATTACAAACTCACCAAATTACACAACAGCTAACTATATCTCAAGCAGAGTAACAGGCAATACCAGAATTTTAAGCTAGAGCCAAAGTGAAGAAGGAGACTTAGCGTCAGAACAAAACAGCTTCTCTTTTTCGTTGGTCGAATCTGTGCCCTAAACTTACAAAAGTTCATTTTGGGCCTAAGCCCAATATCTGTGTTAAATGTTATGTTTCTATTTTGATGATACGTACAAACAAAATCCAATTCCAAAAATTAAATCAAATTAGTTTTTTTTTTATTTCTCTATAATTCATTTGCTTATTTTATTTTACTAAAAAATAGGCAGAATAATTAACCTTCTTTGGTTTTGTATTTTTCAACCAATATTTCCCACTAGACCACAGTTAGTGATGGTTTAACGAAATTATGGGTATGACCTTAAATTTACTTGTCTTTAGTGTGGGATTGAGTGAATTTTTTAATTTTACCATTTACATATAATCACAAATCGTATTTGTATTCATTTCTTTGTGCAACCCGTACTTATTCACTATATTCATTTTTACTAGTCAAATTCAGGGCCGGGCCCACGAGTAGAAAAATGAAACTTTTGTTTACGGCCAAAATTTTTACAAAAATATTTAGGTCTAAATTTTTTTTATTAGTAAGAAGGAAATTTAAACAAATTATGGTTTGAATTGAAAACTAGATTAAAAAAATATTGTGGATAGACAATCTAGTCCTTATTTGCATGTCATTTTTATTTCAAAACCATTTTACAGTAATCTTAAATATTGTTTTCTTCTATCTATCTTTTACGATCAAAACTTAGTTTAGAATCAAACTTCTAAACTATAATTTTAAAACATCTAGGAATTAGTATTTTAAAATAAAATTCATAGTTTTGTTTATATAAACGAGGAGTAATCCAGATTTTAACATCCGACAATTTTCTAAGGTGAGTGTAGTCGTCGAATAGTCCACTCGCCATATACTATAATGGGTCTAAAACAGTAAAACCTGATACTATTTTCGACTAACCGAATAGTTTAAGATAAATAATTTCATATTACTAGTCTATATCCACAATGGTTGTTCCTCCTAAACTATAAGAAATACTAGTGACCACCACTTGATTATATAGTGTTTAGAGTCTTATTATTTAACGTCGCTTATGGTCTTTAAAACTCTGGGAACGGCTCTGGTCAAATTGAACCACATATCGCTACTAACATATTTTGCATCGGTTATTCGGATATGACCCATTATTCTGTTAATATGTTAAATATTATGATTATTAAGTTTTGGAGTCAGCATGACAACATGCATAAACTCATATTCAGTAATGATTAAGAAAAAGATCGTTGTAACGAGTTGATATATGACAACAATATAAATGGTCGGTTGATCTGAAGTGTAATGGTCTTATACACTTCACACAACGATATAAAAATATCCCTAAGACGTTTGTCTTGTCTCCCACCAACTTCAAATCAAATATCATCTTCAAGATTTTCAGATTTCTTCTGTCGATTTCTTTCTCTCTATTCAAGATTCCGTGTCAACCAATGGGTTGGTGGCCTAGTGGTAGTACAAGGGGGTTGGTTCCCTTGTGCCCCGGGTTCAAACCACCATTGGGACGGAGGGGTATTCTTTACATAGGAATATCTAAAGGGTGACTCCGGGTACTGGAGGAGATTACGGGCNGGAACCCCCCCCATTTTTAAAAAAAAAAAAAAAAAAAAAAAAAAAAAGATTCCGTGTCAACAAAAGCTACTTAATCTGATTAATAATTAATCAAAATTTTATGTTTTAAAAATCTCAATATATTCGAGAAAGAAGAGGTAACGAGTTTTTTCATTTCATATAGTGTTTTGAAATTGACAGACACTAATCTTGGTATAATTAGAAAGTAGAGAAAGAACATTTTAGTGAGTTGAGTTGAGTCGAAGAATCAAATCAGAAAGGATATTTAACTTGAAAAGACCCAAAGTTTCATTTACTTGTTGTTATGTGTGTTGCCATAATGCACTCAAGCCCCAAAAAAAAAAAAAAAGTATATATTTCCTCGTGTAATTATGGTTTCATACATGATACATTCGTACTCATGACGAAATTAGTATTCTTTTTGACCCCCCAAACTCACGTAAAAACAAAGTGATTGAAAAGATGATTGTGGTTACGAGATCCAACGGTACGGAGATAGCGAGTGTACAGTAAAGAAGGTGCAGGCACGCGTAGAGGAACATGAACAGGCAAGTGGAGGTCAAGGCCTTGATTACGCGCGTGGGGTTTGCTTTAAACGCGTGAAGTAAATTTAGTTGTCATAGTGAACGGCTCGGCTCAAGCCGACACTATATATTATACTGTCACTCTCACTCTCATTTCTTCCATTTACTGTTTTTTTTTTCTCGTTAGGGAATAAGCAGGTAATATTTAAGAAAATTAAGTTACCGGAAGAACAAATGTGCATTTAGGAAAAACTAACAAAATGTAAAAACAATAAAACCTATGACACGTTTTGTGTGTCAACTAAATTAATTATACATTTTTTTTAATTAGGATCATTCTTTAAATTAGCACATTTTAAAGGTTTTGTTTTATAATAGAACACCACTAGTTTAACTTATCCTTAAATTTTGAGTAATAACAGCATTTCAACATTTAAAAGGCCCACCAAAATTTTCTTATTTTTTATAAATTTTACTCAATTTTTATTTTAGTGAATCTATTGTTTAAAGATACTAGGCATACCCGGATCAATTTCGTTGGGTATCCATCTTTTCTTTTTATCATCTAAATTTTATTAAACACCAAATGAAACATTACAAAAATCAGCAGATTGAAGGATAAATCCCCGGTAATACAAATCCAAACTAGGGAGTCAAAAACCAAAATAAGAGAGACATGTAAAACTAGCTTAGTTGGGTTTGGATCACTAATCATTGTTTTGTGTTATGTGTATGATTTCCCGGTTTGATATCCAAATATTCTTCCATTAACATTTGAATATAAATAAAAGAAAAGGAAAAAGAGATTTCAAAATTGTTGGTAAAAATATGAAATTGTTTAACGTATCTAGAGATAATACATATATAGTAGTTATACTCTAACTTTTTAATTTTGTTAATGAGTTATTAATTTTTAATAATAAATCATTTGTGTTATATGTATTTAATATTGTCACATTATAATTTTTGTGAAAATTAAAATTAAAATTTGGTATGTAGGTTGGAAACAAAATTGATTGTTTGTGCTGTTTTAGGGTAATTTAAAATTTAGATGTAGGTTTCGGATTATGTGCAAAAGATTATGGTACAATGTAAAATTAATCATAATTTTTTTTTTTTTTTTGAGAAATAACCCTTTGAAATAGGCCTTTTGAGATACCTCTTTGATAAAAGTTTTTTTATAAAAAAATTTTGGCATGTTAAAACATATGTATCACCATAACTAATTTTTTTTATGAACTTTTAAGATTTTGAATAATTAAATATGATCTTAGTCATCTTACTGAAAAGAAACATCAAAAAAGGGTAATTTTAAAATTCACCCAACTAAAATCTTGATCAAACAAGTACGTAGTGACGTAATTTTTTAGTGTTGATTTAATCATATCCTAAAATCATTGTATTAAGTAATTATGTCATATAGTTCCGCAAATTCCCTAAAAAAAAAAAAAACATATATGTTAAACACGTTAATCCACAATCTAACTAAGTTATAAAAGTGATTACAAAAAGCAAGAAACAAAGAGCTTATATAAATTAAATTATATAATTCCAAAATGGTGGAATCATAAGCACTAAGCAGGTAAACAGAAAGAAAAAAAAAGCTCCCTGCTTTTTAAGGCGGCCGCATTAAAACATAGTAGTAAGCATTTTAACTAGACTTAGTTATTACACTACTCTCCTACTCATTTCTTACACAATCATACTCCTCTCTCTTTAATCGTCTTAATACTTTTTGCTTTGGAGATTGCAGAACGAGACAAAGAGGTAAATAAAAATAGTCTTTATGTTACTTCTCAGACAAAAATAGACAAATCTTTCTTTCTTTAAAAGCTTATATATATATATTTATCTTTTCATACCAAGAAAATTCATAGACTACAACCCTTTTGTTTGTTCTTTAGTTAAGATAACTAATGTCGAGTGAGAAGCAAGCGGAGGAGGCTATAGTGGTCTCCGGCGTCGACGAGGCGGAGAATGACGTGGCCGGTACAAAAGTGGAAGATTCCACGGCGGAGGAAGGAGGCCGAGACGACGGAGATGGTTTTAGTATGAAGAGCTTCCTCTGGCATGGAGGGTCCGCTTGGGATGCTTGGTTTAGTTGTGCTTCGAATCAAGTAATTATACACAAAACTTTATATAAATTATTTAATAGTTATATAAAAAAAAGTTTAATTAGCTCTTTTTATTATAATAAGACCAAATTACTCTTTTTCTTTTGCTTATAGTTGGTCATTAGTCTATCTTTTACTAATCTTTACCTTTTCTTGTTTGTTCTAAAGTACTTTTTTCCTTTATCATAAAACATTCTTGATATAAATTAATTTTGACTTTGTCACATTAAGTTCTTCACCATGATCTTACTAACATACACTATGAAGAATAATTTTATAATCTATTATTTAAGATTATATTCCGGGAGAATAAAATTATACGTATTTTTAAAATTTTTTAATTTTTGAAATGAATGATGCAGGTGGCACAAGTGTTGCTGACGTTGCCGTATTCGTTCTCACAGTTAGGGATGTTATCAGGAATATTACTTCAAATATTCTATGGGTTAATGGGATCTTGGACTGCTTATCTCATCAGTGTTCTTTACGTCGAGTATCGTGCCCGCATGGAGAAACAACAACCCAATTCTTTCAAGAACCACGTTATTCAAGTAATCATATATAACTATAGTTTAAACATTTCATCAAAACTATAGTATATACAAAATTTAATTGTTTTTTTCTTTAGTGGTTTGAAGTGCTTGATGGGCTGTTGGGTCCGTACTGGAAAGCAGCAGGACTCGCATTTAATTGCACCTTCTTGTTATTTGGTTCAGTCATCCAGCTCATTGCTTGTGCTAGGTTCTTTTTCACAACTTTTTTTACATGCATAAAATATTCGATAATGTTTGCACTAATAGATGTCATGTGTGTGTGTGTGTGTGTGTGTGTGTGTGTGTGGTGTGTAGCAATATATATTACATAAACGATAGGTTAGACAAGAGGACATGGACTTATATATTTGGTGCTTGTTGTGCCACGACCGTTTTCATACCATCTTTTCACAACTACCGTATTTGGTCTTTCCTTGGTCTTGGTATGACCACTTATACCGCTTGGTACCTCACCATCGCTGCTTTAATTCATGGCCAGGTTCGTCAAACTTGTGATTTACACAATTGTGGCTTTAACCGGTTATTAATTACATCGGTTATTGTGATTTTGTAGGCGGAGGGTGTAATACATTCCGGTCCGACCAAACTTGTGTTGTATTTTACCGGAGCCACCAATATTCTCTATACCTTTGGTGGTCATGCTGTGACTGTGTAAGTCTTTTCTTTTTTAAAAAAATTATTCGCAAAGCACAACAATTAATTACTTTCTTCGGTTCAAAATTGATAAGAGTTTTTAGTGTTTTCACACAAATTAAAAAATAATTAATATTTCATAATAAATATGTAAATTTTCAATACATAAGCAGCTTTCAATAATTCTAAATCAATTGTAACTTCAAAAAACCAGTTATTATCATTTGAAGCTAACAATAATGACCACTTTACTAAAAAACTACATTTTTCTAAAAAACAAAAAATTCTAAAAAGCTCATCTAAAAACAAAGTGATTATATCATACAAATCTAGTTAACTTAGATTTCTGTTGTTACAAATACTCAGAGAATCTTAAAAAGTATTTAAAACTCTGAAGATCATGTTTCTTCTTTTTGAAAATACCCTTCTCTTTTAGCTTCTATATATGCAGCTTTTGCCGGTTACTTTAGGTTCTGTCCCAAAACGCACAAACAGACAAAATCATTATTACCAAAGACAATTTAGTACTGTTAAAAAAAAAATCTTCTTCACCTTTTTATCAAACTAGCTAGTGACTAGTGAGCTAAACATTCCTATATGAGAGTACGTAACATAACCACACTGGTCGGACCGGACGGCTAATCTAACTCTGGTCGGACCCATTTAAATGACTTTTATGCCCTTGTAGGGAAATAATGCATGCAATGTGGAAACCAAGAAAGTTCAAGAGCATCTACTTAATGGCGACGTTGTACGTTTTCACGTTAACTCTTCCGTCGGCCTCCGCCGTCTATTGGGCTTTCGGCGACCAGCTTCTCAACCACTCAAACGCTTTCTCTCTTCTCCCGAAAACGCGTTTCCGCGACGCAGCTGTTATACTCATGCTCATCCATCAGGTACTTCACTATCTAAACTTAAATATGTTTACATGAATGTCTCACAATTTAGTGACTCTATCACATTAATATAGTTGGTCCAGTTTCCATGCCATTATTTATACTGGTAGATTTAATGAGTACTACATAGTAGGAATGTTATAGCTAGCTAGATAGGTACTAATCTTGCAAGTGTTAACATCTAGACGAATTAATTTTGATTATTACATATTTTCTCCGTTCCAAATTGATAGGGTTTTTGGTGTTTTTGGATATTCATTTATCGAATTGATCTTTGTTTTGACATGGATTTACAGTTTATAACGTTCGGATTTGCGTGTACGCCCTTGTACTTCGTATGGGAAAAAGCGATTGGAATGCACCATACCAAAAGCATATTTCTAAGAGCTCTCGTGAGACTACCCGTGGTAATTCCGATATGGTTTTTAGCCATCATTTTTCCATTTTTCGGTCCAATAAACTCCGCGGTAGGAGCCTTGCTCGTAAGCTTCACCGTCTACATCATCCCTGCCTTGGCTCATATGCTCACTTACCGCACCGCCTCTGCTCGCCGGGTACTAGCTACATCTCTCTCGGTCACATTAATATTCATTCCGGTAGTTTTTTTTTTTTTTTGTAGATATATGAATCGAATGAAAATACATTAAATTGATTAGATAGTTTTCATTATCAATACCCCTAAGAATAGGGAAAAATATTAATAACATAGGTCGATTTAATATTCGATGAGCTGGCTTCTACTTTTGCATTTAATCCCAAAATCAATGAGGTAGGTCCATTCTATTATATAGTGTGACAATCACAACCACTTGACTGTTTTAGAAAGTTCACAACATATATTCTGGTAGATAATTAAATAACTACTACATTAGTATGTCATACAATGTGTTATTGATTTTCTTTTTGTTACATGGTAGAATGCCGCGGAGAAACCGCCATTCTTTCTGCCTAGCTGGGTCGGAATCTACGTGATAAACGCTTTTGTGGTGGTTTGGGTGCTAGTTCTCGGATTCGGGTTTGGTGGATGGGCTAGTATGACTAATTTCATTAGGCAAATCGACACTTTTGGCCTATTCGCTAAATGTTACCAATGCAAACCGCCGGTTCCTCCTCCTGCTCCGGTCACCGGAGACCACCACCGCCGTTAAACTAATTAAGCCTCCTCTAGTGACTATATGAAAGTGTGAACTATTTATGTTTCTATGTAAAGTATTTGACATATTTAAGTACTACTGTATGCTGAAGAAATATGAAATCGGGTGAAAAAGGTCACGTGATTAGCAAAGCTGGTGACATTGTGTTTGTCACGTGCAAGTCATCAGGTTTATATGACAGACTATCTAATCTTACAAACTGGTAGGAAACAATGGAATGCAGACAAAATTGTTATCATTTAATCAATCAGCCAATCTGTCAAAATTTGACTCCAAGGGACAGTAATAAAATACTATATTTATTCTTTCCACAAGTTTACAAAATTGAATTTTCTTCTCCTAAGAAAATTGTTTGAATGCAATTATTTATATGGTTTATATAATATCTTATAGCACTTCAGTTTCAAATTGTTTTTCTTCTTGACGACCAATATAAATATACTGGTATTCTCTTATGCGAAGGCAGTAAATTAATGTAGAAGAAAAAAAATTGAATATCGACCAAGATTGATATACTAAACAAAATAGTAGAAATCATAAAACTCTGATTAATAAATGGCGGAATTACAAATCTAAAATTTATTATTTCCTAAAATTTATCTTTAGCTCTTAACTTTTTTTTAAAAAAAATTATTATAAAGATCCGTTGGTTGAGTCGACCCTTTGAATGAAAGATGAGAAATACCCCAAATTCGAATTCGTAGTCTCAAAAATTTTGTTATCGTCCGCGGTCTAAAAAAATTACGGATTTAGATCCAGAACCTCGTAGAATTAATAAAACAAAAAGAGCTAAAAGTCATCACTTTCTATGTTTAATTGTTTATGAACCTTTGAGAAGAGGATACTTGATGCTAAACCCTGTAGGCTTACTATACAGGTCCAATACAAACCCAACCAAAATAACGGGCTTTAATAGAAGCTTATTAGTATTACTTCTTATTTTGTTTTGTATATAGGACATGAAGAATTCAATAGTTGTACATTCTTATTAACAACAAATTATACCTACACTGTGATTTTTAACATAACAACTTCAAACAATGGACTATGATACATGGGAACCAATGTCACAGATTATGCAATGATCTGATATCAATCTCCACATGGCACTTCCTTCTTCAATTTCAATTTTCTTGCTAAACTTATTCCACAAATGCAATCCATAGCTTCTCTTCTCCATCTGAAGAGCCTTGGTTCTGACCCATTTCGAATCTTTCTCGGTTTTAGGCACTTTGAAGAACCTCTCTATGTCAAGCCAATTCACTAGATAGAACACAGAAGGTCGAACCACGGTGAAGTTATACTCACTTGATCCTTCCACTGCTCGTACCACTCGAGAAACAAGGTACGGTCCATTATATCCCCATATGTTTCCATTAAACGTTTTAGCAAACTCTTCGATGAATTTGAGTAAGAGAGGGTGCTTCTTGTCGAATATTAGCACCGCGTTGTTCAACCTCGTCCAATTTGTTGATGAAGGATCAAGAGTTTGTGCTCCAATCACATTTTGAAGACCTTTGAAGCTTTTAAGAACAATCATATCCGTGTCTAAGTAAACACCTCCGTATTTGTACAAGTAAGCAAGCCTCATGAGATTAGACAGATTCTGAGCTAAAGAGATCTTTCCAGGATCTCTTTTACCGGTTTTTATCTCCTCCAGCCATGATTCTCCCGCGGTTCCTTTGAGAAGAAAAGGCAAATCCGGTGTGATTGCAAGAACCTTGTATCCTCGAACAAGAAACGGTTTCAATGTTTTATGACCTCGAAGAGAATCCATAGTTGCGGATAGTATCATCAAGCAACCTTTAGGATGAGACTTAAAGACACTTTCGATAGCTAAAACCTCTCTCTTACCAAAAGACTCTGCTGATGAAATCCATGTCATGATAAAGTTGACTTCACATCCATCATTGATGAACTTGATGACTCTTTTATGAAACTTCTTAGAAAAGTTACTTCCATTGAACATTTCAATAACTTGGAGCTTCTTGTTTACCTTGATGTTCAAGTTGCCTTCTTTCTCGTACCTTAGAGGTATGTGTGGAATCACTCTCTTGATCTCTATCTTCACCTCTGAGAAGTCTCTATGCGGTTGCATCGAGAAGTTAGACATTAGAACCAAAGTTGTAACCATGATCAGAGTTAAAAGGCTGATTGTGAAGGCTGTGAAAAATGATGTTGATGATCCTGATTGGTTTAGTCTTCTGTGATCAACTCTCTTCTCTATTTCATGATCCATGATCAAAGCAGAACTGAAATGTTTTGATTGAAAAACAGAAGACAAATTTTCTTTAGATGGATGAGAAAGAAACCACTTGAGTTTCAATGTGTGTTTTGTTTCTTTGTTTTGACCGTGCTCCTGCTTTGGAGGCTGTCTAGTTTTGAAAATTTAATAACTTGACTATGTGGCTTTTTTATGGATATATTAATTAGTGGGGACTTTTTTTTTTTTTTTTTTTTTTTTTAGGTCGGAGGAGACTTATTTCTTTTATTGTTTTAGCATTCACCGAAATTAATATTAGTGAAACGAGAAATGAAAAAATTTACTTGATTTTTCATTTCTTTTTACCAGCAATATTATACTACGAGATTTAGTGCATGTTATAATATTTTATAATTTTTGGTTTGTAATATGTAAATACTCTATAAATTAATAACGTTTGGATAATCATATTTTGTTGATTTATTGATGTATTTATTTATAGAGATATTATTTATTCATAAATTAATTTTGAGACCGAAGAAATTATTAATTTATCGGGGTGTTAATTTATCGAATATTAATTTAAGGTGATACTACTGTGATTCAAATCGAGGTCGACTAAGTGATTACTCAAATTGATTTAACTTTCGCAAACTCAGATACAAAAAGAGATGTAGATGCATTCTACTAAATCAATCTTTTGTTACAATTATTTTCTCATGATTTTTCTTTTTATAGTATTAAAGACATTTCTTAAAAAGTCTATTTAGTATTATTTATTTATAGATCTGGTTAAGCTGTTCCTTTCAATTTTATTTCTCTTATTAGAACTTTGGTCTTACCCTTAACATTATTCAAAAATTGTTTGTATATGTAAATGTAATCTACAAAGCTTGATTTTTTCAATCTTTAATTTTGTGTTACATTGACGTATCCATTAGTGTGTTATCGGTCATATATGTTTATGTCTAGTTTTCTTATAGACAATTTGTCAAGCTATTTAAAATCTTCTAGATTTGATGAAATTTTGATTTTATAAATACTAATTAAACCGTGTTGGTTGGGCTTTCATATTCTACGGAACGAATAATGCTGCTATTCATGTTTGACTACGAAATTTGAGTTATTTAAAAAAAAAAAAAAAGAAGAAGACATTTTGATATTGTTTTTTTGATAAAGACAATTTGATATAGTGCAATAACATTATAGACAAGAGACATGTGATTTAATAAGTATATCTTTTAGTTTATATTGTTTAGACAGAAATTTTTTTTTGATTTTACATATATATAGTTCAAAAATGTAGTGTACATGCATAGGAAAAAAAGCAAAAATCAATAGCTTCATATTTTGGTTTATGAGTCAACAATGAATACAAACAAATAATTAATTATATTGTTAAACATGATTGGTTCACTTCTCTCTTTGTGAATTATATATTGAAACTTGAAAGGTCCATGCATAATCAATTTTCTTCACACGACTTGTCAATGTACGTAAGCATTTACAACTGATAATCATAGTAAAGAGAAAACCTGCATTACATTATTATAAATTTTCATCATTATTGATTGATATTACTAGCTCAACAACTAGTTATGCAATTTACTAGTTTTGGATCTAACTATCTTATTCCTAGTCTAAAACACTTAATATTAATCCAAATATCTATAGTCCAGTAGTAGGCAAGATCTAGAAATGTGTTACAGCGCTCTCCGAGCTCGAATATTATGGAAGGAAAAAATCATAGTTTGTAGAAAATTTTGATCTAAATCAATAGTTTACATGATAGTCCAAATTCGGGATACGTAAAAAATAGTATCCATTAGATCTTATAGATCTCATAGTCTGTTTATCTGAGCTTACTAGGAATTCAAGGTGTACTTGAAACCAGTCTACTCTTTAACATCTCAGTAACATTAAATTGACCGGATTAGCCGATTGGATATATATCACAAAAAAAAAAAGGTTTAAGACTAAGAATAATAGGGAAAATGACATAGAAAACCTCGGAAGTGGCCGCTACTAACACTTTTAACCTCAAACGGGAAACACTATCACTATAAACCTTGAAGGTGGCACAACTGACAAATTAAACCACAAAAGTACAATATTGGTGACACGCCGTCATAATCGTTAACGGAGAAGTTAACGNGTGAATTTTTTTTTTTTTTTTTTTTTGAACCAACACATGTCGATTTGTAATTAATTGGCCAGGAAAATTTAATTTTTTATTTATTTATTATATCAAATTAATGAAAAATTACTAAATAATAATATAAAAATAATAAAATTAACTTGAGAAAATTAAAAAAAAATATTAAATTGAAATATAAAAGAAAATTGAAAATAAATATAAAAGAGATAATTGAGTTCACAAAATAATTAAAACAAACATATAAAATGAGTTCATATAGATATATATATATATATATATATTAAACAAAAAATAAATTGTTTAAATTATTCTCGGTTACAAAATAATAAAAAATTAAAATTTCGAAATATTTATTGAAAAACTTGAAATAAAAAAGAAAAAATATTTTTTTTTGTTCAAAATGAATTTTATTTTTAAAAATCTGTTTTCTTATGTATTCGAAAAATCCCAAAAAAAGAGAAATTCTCTTAGATACCTCACTTTTCAAAAATACTTTTTTAAATATTTAGAGTACGTTTAGTGTTTTAGGGATTAAAATTTAGACTTAAAATTTAAAACTATGTAAGTGTTTATGAGGTTAGGTTTTAGTATAGGGTTAAAGTTTAGTGTATAATAATTCTTTTGTTTTAGTTTTATTATGATTTTTTACTTTAATATTTTTTATATTTTATGTTTATGCTTTATTTTACTATGATTTTTTACTTTAATATTTTTTATATTTTATGTTTACGCTTATTTTCTAAATTTTTATTTTAATTTTTAATTTTTTCTTTCAATTTTTGTTATTTTTCTTAATTTTATAATTAATAAATTTATCTATTTTCTATTTTTTATGTTAAATTTTTTTTCTATATTTTTTTATATTTTATTTTTCTTAATTTAATTTTATTACTTTTATATTATTGATTAGTATTTTTTGTCATTTATTTGATATAATAATTAAATAATAATAATAAAATTCTCCTGGCCAATTAAGAGTTGACACATGTTGGTTCATAAAATACTAAAAAACTAAAGTTAACAGAGTTAACTTTTCCGTTAACGGTTATGACGGCGTGTCACCAATATCGTACTTTCGAGATTTAATCTGTTAGTTGTGCCACCTTCAAAGTTTAAAATGATAGTGTTATACGTTCGAGGTTAAAAATGTTAGTATTGGCCACCTTCAAGGTTTTCTATGTCATTTTCCCAAGAATAATATCTTGGGTTGACTCTCTATATCACCCCCTACTATAGCCACTAAAGCTGTTTTGCCCCAG
>OVAF01001932.1:0-18466 GCA_900406245.1 Odontarrhena argentea | reverse complement strand
AACATTTAAAAGGGACACATGTCAGCTTGTCATGAATAGTTGGGAGAAGGAACCCTAATTTATTATATAAGATTAACCAAAAATATTTCAAAAATACTAACATTTAGAAACAATAAACTAAATATGAACTATGAAATTATGAAAAATCCAAAATATATAGCTTACTTTGGATTGGTAACCCGATTGGGTTCGGTTATCCGATTCTACTAAACACCTAATCCGATTGGGTACTTACTACCCAAACTATCCGAACCGATCGGGTATTTTCGGGTCGGGTTCGGGTTCGGATTCGGGTTTCAGATATTATGCTCAGCCTTAGAAGGGAGAATGATGAAAGAAGAGCATAACGGGTTTAGTGGTATATATATATATAGAGGAGAGTTCTGACAGTTACTTCTTTTTAATTATGTTGTTGAAGTGAAGAGAAGAGGCTGACATGTCATGATGGTGGTTGTCAGTTAGACTTTTCGTTGGAGTTTGTTGAAGAAAGTTAACACAGGCTTTGAGCGCAAGCTCAACCAGTGCTTATCTTGAGTAGCTTCGGGTGAGTTTAGAAGATTTCTTCTACGTACGTGCAAGAGACGAGCATCGGCAAAGCAGAGATATAAAAAAAGGCATTAGCATTCGGGTACCCGTTCGGGTTCGGATCGGGTTCGGTTCGGGTTCGGATTTTCGGATTTAGGAATATAGAACCCGTTCGGGTATTTTCTAAGTTCGGGTCGGGTTCGATTCGGGTTCGGTTCGGTTCGGATAGTAAAAAAAGAGTCGAAAATTTTCGGGTTCGGGTTCGGATTCGGGTATTTTACATACAAAATCCAAAAATATTTCTAAAAATCCAAATTAATCATTATATTTTTAAAGAAACATCAAAAAATTTACCCAAATTAATTTATTTATATCTATTTATAAATAAATAAACCGAAAACAACAAATAAAAATTGTAAAATTTACCTAATATAATTGAATATACGAAACCTATAACCAATAGATATATAATTATATATGTGTTTTATATACTTTCGGATATTTCGGATATCTCGGTTCGGTTCGGGTTCGGGTTCGAATTTTCGGGTCTAGGATTTTAATACCCGTTCGGGTATTTTAAAAAATTGGATCGGGTTCGGTTCGGATAATTTCGGGCGGGTTCGGTTCGGATTTTTGGATTGCGGATATTTTGCCCACCCCTAGGCATTAGTTGGTTCTAATTTTCCTTAGCTTATTTGTAGCAACTTATTAGTTTCAGGCTGTTTGTGGTATATGGTTTCAGTTTTTGAAAATACATTATTATGATCATCTTGGAACAGTATGATGTTTTCGTTCACCGTTCAATATGGACGCTCTTGATTATGGCACAACTTTGTTGGTGTGAAGAATTGTTAGACTTGTGGAACGACATCGTAATGAACCCCAAAATAACGGCGTTGAGCGTTTTTGCAGATTCGTGGACCATGGGCCCTTGGTTTCATCATCTTGAGTTTTGGGCCAAGCCCATCTGATTTTATTCTTGCGGCAGCGAATCCTCTCTCTTCCATTTCTCTCCCTCTGGTCTCATCTGTGGTTCGTTTTCTCTTCTCGATCGATTGTGTATACTGAAGACGAAGATGCAGGCTGTTTCCAGGAGATTAGCTCAACGGCCTCTCGCCGGAGGAGCTTCGATCTATTCCTCTTCTTCTCTCAGATCGCTCTACGGACTCTCAGACCATCGTTAAGTTTCTGCCATTTGATTTTTCTAAGACGATTCCCATTTCTAGGTTGCTTATGATTCTTTTGTTTCCTTCAGTTAATGGAACTGATAATCGTCGCTACTCGTCTTCCCTCGCTACCAAAGGCGTGGGACATCTTGCCCGCAAGGGTACTGGTGGCAGATCTTCCGTTAGGTATGTTTTAGGGTTTGCTTCCTAAGAAATGCTAATGGTATGGCAGGATAAAGTTAGCTTATGCTGTATATCTTTGTATAGTTTTGTCCTTTAGGGAGAAATGTATCATCTCTTTGGAGTTTTTTGGTAGCTTTAGTATATCGAATTTGCCAATTTGATTGGAGAGCCTTCTGTTTGAGAAACCCATAGTTCGCTTGGTCTATGGGAATCTTGATTCTTCTTTGTTTTGTCAGTGGCATTGTAGCTACAGTATTTGGAGCTACGGGATTTCTGGGTCGTTATCTTGTGCAGCAGCTAGGTGAGTTGTGTTTTTAACATTTGTATTGCCGGGTCGGCTAAATCAATCTTTTTTTTTCCTTTACATGTGTTAGCCTTTCTTATTGCTATCTAAGTTTCATATGTATCTTCTTCTCTTTCTTAGCAAAAATGGGATCACAAGTGCTTGTTCCATTTCGAGGCTCGGAGGACACTCCTCGACATCTCAAGTTGATGGGAGATCTAGGTCAGGTAATGTGTTCTTTTGTTTGACATAATGCTTTTGTTGTGTATGTTCCAAAACACATAGTTTTGTATATTATGCTTTGGATCGACAAATTTGATGCCTGTATATTCCAGGTAGTGCCGATGCAATTTGATCCAAGAGATGAAGACTCGATTAAGGCTGTCATGGCAAAGGCTAATGTCGTCATCAATCTGATTGGTAAGTGTTTTGTCTATATCATTTTATTCCAAGTTCCAACAAATAGCTTAAACTTTCAAAAAGCAACTTTTCTCTTTTACTTTTTAGATGATATTATTCTAATCCTCAGGAAGAGAGTACGAGACCAGAAATTTCAGTTTTGAGGACGTGAATCATCATATTGCTGAGAAACTTGCATTGGTATGTGTTTGAACTTGAACTCTGACCAAGTTGTCTCCAAGAAAACTCTGGTGAAGAGGTTTCCAATTTTTTTTGTTCCTCAGATTGTGGCCTACATCTGGAATGGGCTACACATTTTTTTTTATTCCGGATGATACAGTCTGCTATGGCTTGCTCGTTTGGTTATGTCTAATTGGGTTGGGGATTTGTGGATTTTCTGTTTCAGGTTGCCAAGGAACATGGTGGAATAATGCGATATATTCAAGTTTCTTGCCTAGGAGCTTCTGTGTCATCCCCTTCAAGACTGCTGAGGGCGAAAGCTGCTGCTGAGGAAGCTGTCTTGAATGCGCTGCCCGAGGTAATCATAAACTAGTTCCGCATACAGAACTCTCTCTTCTGTAATTATAATTGCTATAATTGATACGTTGCTTTCGGGATCCTATAAGAAAGATCCTTTAGCTTTTTCTTGTGTAGAACTCGATAAAATCGTCTCCAATATTATAATAACCTCTAAAATTTCATGGATTTTTGAAAGCAAAAATGTAATTGGCATGGCTTACACAATCTCTTTTGACATCAGCTTACTGCTTATAGTCAATTACTGATGTATATTTGTTTCCTAGGCCACAGTCATGAGACCTGCGACCATGATTGGTACAGAGGACAGAATCTTGAATCCCTGGGCAGTGTTCGTTAAAAAGTATGGTTTCCTCCCACTCATAGGTGGTGGGACTACCAAGTAAGACTTGAACCCTTTGTACAATTCTTTTACTGGTTTATAGCAACATGTAATGTAAATCCATTTGTTTGCCTGACAATTACTTTATTGCAGATTTCAGCCTGTATATGTGGTTGATGTTGCTGCCGCAATCATTGCTGCTCTAAAGGATGATGGCTCCAGCATGGGGAAAACATACGAATTAGGTGGTCCAGATGTCTTTAACTCTCAAGAGTTGGTAAATTCTTGCAGTCCTTCATTATCTCTGTCACTCTGGCAGTTTCAGTGGGTTTGATTTTCAAGTGTTCCATGCAGGCAGAAATCATGTTTGATATGATTCGTGAATATCCTCGGTATGTGAAGCTTCCATTTCCAATTGCTAAGGTAAAAAATCAAATCATTCACCGTTTTATGCATGAAACTCCAAACTTTTTTGCATACTCCTCTGTTATGCAAAGTGTTTGGGAAGTAAATCTAATCTAGAGCTCCCTAAATTGTTAGGATTCTTGTGTTTCATTTCCATATTATTCTAATTCCACATATGTCACCATTTGTCCCAGTTAATGGCGGGTCCTCGGGATTTCATGGTGAACAAAGTCCCGTTCCCCCTACCCTCTCCCCAGGTCTTCAATCTCGATCAAATCAATGCGCTTACAACCGATACTCTTGTATCTGACAAGGGTTAGTCAGTTATTTATAAAAATTAGTTGAAATGAGTTCTTTTCCTTGATCTGTTTGAACCTCACTCTTTGTATTCGGCAATGGCTATTTCAGCCTTGACGTTTCAGGATTTGGACCTTGTCCCTCATAAATTGAAGGGATACCCGGTTGAGTATCTTATCCAATATCGTAAGGGTGGTCCCAACTTTGGTTCTACTGTTAGTGAAAAGATACCAACAGACTTCTACAATTGATGCTGCTTCTGCTCAGAGGTCATTTTCCTGGACTAATTTTTTTTCTCATGCAACTGTCGCAATGAAACCCCAGAAACCAGATTTGGTATGTTGAAGCCTTTCATTTACTTTTGTCAATAATAAAATGGCCCTCCTCTTTGTTGTGTTCTGAGAAAAAAAGTGTAACCATCAACATGATCTTAAGTTAGAGAGGGGATTTATCTTTCTTGATGTGGAGATTTTGTCCCTTAGGTATTATGCAATTTCTGGTTACTGCTTCTTTGGTTATAATCAAAGCCACGTGCTTTCGTGTTTTTATTCCATGTAGCTCGGTTTCGAATGATTTACAGAGACGTTTCAACTTTGTATTGTATGCAGTAGAGATTAGACCTTAAGAAATTTAAAGTACCTTTGACCTGGCCAAGAGGGTATTACGTTTCGGTTATTCCCTATTAACCGATCTTTTAGGTCTTCGGTGCCCTGAATTTTGGGGCTGGTAGCAACTTTAGTTATAAAAGTTGTAGGATATTGCACTTTGCTTCTAGTTGTAGACAAGAGTAAAGAACTTTAGGAAACCCCATGAACCAAGCAAAGCATATAGAGATAGAGCTGATATCATGTCAGCAGAGGAATAGGACAGAAACTCATTTTGCATTAATCCAAAATGGAAGACCCAGAAGAAGACTATACTGGTCCAGAATCCGGGAGTGGTGGAATCATCTTGAATGGGAGAAATGTTGGGGCGGTGATGGTTGCACCTAGGGATGTGGACATAGCGAGTCAAAGTGGTAGCAGGATCAACATCTACGTGAACAGCAATGTTCAAGCGACGTGTGGTTCGGCTTTGTTCGGTAGCAAGGTGAAGTTGAGAGACCCGGGTGTCCATGTGGATATCCAAAATGTTAAGATGTGCCCAGACGAAGGATCAAGAGAGAAGGAAATGAGGTTGATTAAGGTCGGGTTATGTTTAGTCTGTCTCTTTAACATCTTTCTGGGGCTGTTTCTCTTGCTCTCCACTTGGTTCCGGTAGTAAACCAGTTCCATGTAGTTCCTTTACCATCACGGATGATCATGGTAAGAAGTAAGAACAATCTCGTCCATAATTACTTATATATGATACAAATTTTAAGATTATTATCGACTTGTGATATATAGAACGTATTAAAACATCTTACATATAGTATATATTAAGTCACATTTCGCAAGATTTCATCGAAGATCGATGCAAATTCCGTATAAGGCACGAGGCTGCCGGATTATATAACGCCATGAAAGTGCGTACCATCTCGCGAAGGACGATCCCTACTGACTAGTGACTACCATATTATAACTATATTTTTTAAGTATCCATTAGAATCTATATGTTTAAAATATGCATTTGCCCATTATATGTCGAATGATTAGAAGAGCACGACTTAATTTTCTTTGTATAGTTGATTCAAGAATCTTTTAAGAAAGAAATACTTGTTAATTGAGAATTTGTACAATATTCAGGCCCTGCTTTTGTAAATCACTCTTGCATGTCCACCAAATGTGACGAATAATAATAGAAGAATAAAAAGTGAAAGAAACGGTTAATGCAGGTCCATGACGCTCTTCATAAATATTAAAGAAAGATTGCAAGTAAAGTGGTGGTATCCATGTGGTGTGAGTTGTACCCTTGGGGAGCACAAACTTCCCCACACCCACAACTCACGTTTTGCCTCTTAAGTATTCCTGTTTGGTCTTCTTTGTTTTCTTTAAATTGGTATTAAACCCAAGTCTTCTCCTTCAACATTTGAAGATGCATGCATACAATGTAATCCGAACATATACGCCAAACATTTTAAAAACTCATTAATCAAATCAATACAGTTTAATACCAAAGAAACCAATCCACATATAATTGATACATATAGTCGTCCAAGAGTTCATTCATCGGTGGATTATATTAGGAATCTAAAACATAATAACATCATTGAACTAGCCAAACATAAACAAAGATTAAAATTTTCAACAGGGTACATATATTTACTTGTCAAAATAATCAAGATGAGTGAAAAAAGATGTGCGTGAATGCATGCGAATGTATCTCATATTTCGACCTTACATTTCCTAAACTAAATTTTCATTTTGGAGTAATTTGGTCTTTAGTTAATTTACAAAAAAAATTTGGTCTTTAGTTTGCACCTAAATATTTGTGATGTTGGTTTGCAGATAAACGTTTGATCCACTTACTGTCATCATTAGTTGAACTTGGACATTATGATGAATATTTGGTCCCCTCCCCTCAAATTTAGATATTACTACTACAACAAGATTTAAATCAAGTGGCACAAAGGAGTGATAAATTAGCGGGGAAAAGTTAAAGTTAGATTAATGGCGGATTGAACTTGAAGTAATCATGTTATAACGTGTAACCATCAGATTATGTATGACACGTGGAGTCAAACCCCACGCGCTAGTCTGATGACATCAGCAACGGACATGTCAGCACACAAAAATCAGACGTGGCGAGAATCCATTGGACACCGACAAGTAGTGAGAAGAACTGGCGGCGCATATTTAGCCGTCCCGGACTAACGTGCGCTCTTAAATACGACGTAATAATACAGTAAAGTTTGGGTTGTCTCCCTCTTTTTGACGGTGATGAGACCAGACTCTCTCCCAAGTCAAAATTTCCGTTCGATCTTGTCTTAATTGATCAACCTCTCTCGATCTCTTCGCTTCAACTTTCAAAACGTGTCCGTCGTTGCTCCGCCTCTCGCGGATCCTTGTCGGTATCCTCAAATCTGCTTCTGAGCTCCGATTTAGCTTTCTATAGGACCTGCTTTTGATCTTTAGGATTCTGGGTTTTTTTGAGTATCAATGCTGTGATCCGTCTGTATGACTCCGAAAGTTTCTATGAGGCGTCGCCCTGCAGAAGTTGCTCCTACAGAGCCCATGGAGAAAGGAAATGGGAAGAATCACACCAATCGAATCTGTTTGTTGCTTGCTCTCTCACTCTCTTTCTGGGCTTTGTTGCTTTATTTCCATTTCGTTATCATAGGAGGCAACACTAGTACCACTACCCTTGAGAAACAGATCCAGTTGCAACCATCATCTGTCTCTCTTCGCGTTGATAAATTCCCTCTTGATCCTCCCAAAGAAGAGCCTTTAGTCACTAGACATAGACCAATACTTCCTCCTGCCCCACTAGCCAACTCTAGTCCCACGCCTGAGAAAAAGGAGGAGTTTTCGTTTGTTAAAGCCTTGAAGACGATAGACAACCGAAGTGATCCGTGTGGTGGCAAGTACATTTATGTTCACGATCTTCCCCCCAGGTTCAATGAGGATATGCTTAGAGATTGTAAGAAGCTTAGTCTCTGGACCAACATGTGCAAGTTCACCACCAATGCTGGCCTTGGCCCTCCCCTTGAGAATGTCGAAGGTGTCTTCTCCGATGAAGGCTGGTACGCCACTAATCAGTTTGCTGTTGACGTCATCTTCAGCAACCGGATGAAGCAGTACAAATGCCTCACCAATGATTCTTCTCTTGCTGCTGCCATTTTTGTGCCTTTCTATGCTGGTTTTGACATTGCTAGGTACCTTTGGGGATACAATATCTCAACCAGGGATGCTGCTTCCCTTGAGTTGGTCGATTGGCTCATGAAGCGCCCTGAGTGGGAGATTATGAGAGGAAAAGATCATTTCCTTGTCGCCGGTAGGATTACCTGGGATTTCAGGAGATTGTCTGAAGAAGAAACTGATTGGGGCAACAAGCTTCTCTTCTTACCCGCTGCCAAGAACATGTCTATGCTTGTGGTTGAGTCGAGTCCGTGGAATGCAAACGACTTTGGGATCCCGTACCCGACCTACTTCCACCCAGCAAAGGACTCAGAGGTGTTTGAGTGGCAAGAACGGATGAGGAAACTTGATAGGAAGTGGCTTTTCTCATTTGCAGGAGCCCCACGACCCGACAACCCAAAATCCATCAGAGGCCAGATCATTGATCAGTGCCGAAACTCAAATGTTGGGAAACTATTGGAATGCGATTTTGGGGAAAGCAAATGCCATTCGCCCAGCAGCATTATGCAAATGTTTCAGAGCTCTCTCTTCTGTTTGCAACCACAGGGAGACTCGTACACCCGAAGGTCGGCTTTTGACTCAATGCTTGCAGGCTGCATACCTGTTTTCTTCCACCCGGGCTCAGCCTACACTCAGTATACATGGCATCTACCCAAGAACTTCACAACCTACTCGGTTTTCATCCCTGAGGATGATATACGGAAGAGAAACATGAGCATCGAGGAACGCCTCCTCCAGATCCCACCCGAGCAGGTCAAGATCATGAGAGAGAATGTCATTAACCTCATTCCACGGCTGATCTACGCAGACCCGAGATCAGAGTTGGAGACACTGAAGGATGCGTTTGATGTCTCGGTGCAGGCAATTATAGACAAGGTGACTCGGTTGAGGAAAAACATGATTGAGGGTCGAACCGAGTATGACTACTTCGTGGAGGAGAACAGCTGGAAGTATGCCTTGCTGGAGGAAGGCCAACGGGAAGCGGGGGGCCATGTGTGGGATCCGTTCTTTTCCAAACCAAAACCCGGAGAAGATAGCAGCAGTGACGTCAATACAGGCCCTACAACTATTACAGCAGATGCAGCTAAGAATTCATGGAAGAGCGAACAGAGAGATAAGACGCAGTAAACAAGAGACTGAACCAACATTTTGTTAAGGTTTGGAATATAGTTTTCGGTTATTTATTATACGGACAAACAATGATTTATTTTTGTTGTATTGGTGTCAAATGTAGTTTCTTCAGTTTCATAGAGATAAGTTTGCTTTGAGATTTTTTGTTGTTGTATCAGTAACCCACAGAGATTAATAATAAGAAGTGCCCCTTTTTCAATTTCTTAACTGTAGTTAGAGCTTTAACGTATTCCTCTATATGGGTTAAAGACAAACATGTGAGAAGAAAGAAATATGACATTGCACAATGTGATTTTGTTGTTATTCACAAGCCTGTTACCACTTACCATATTGTGTATTTGAACTTTTGTATAATCCATACAAAGATGGTTTTATTGTCAGTAAACAAAGATCCAAATTTTTGTTGGTATGCTTGTGGCAACAAGAAGAAATAATGGAATGGAATAAACCTTAGCCAGGAGCTCCACGAAGCTTGCATACTGTTAGCGTCGTTCTTCCTCTTCTAAGCTCTTCTTCTCTGGCTCTTCTGGTTCAGAAGGTTTATGGCAGGTAGCAGCCAGCGGAACAACAATGTCAGAAACGTTGATCCTCAAGGTTTGTTGTGGTCCATCGTTTGAAGGGACGTGGACAAGAGCGTCCATTATCAGAATCTCCCAGTCCCTTTGCCGGAGAAACCCGAACAAGCTATCTTCTGTTCCAAGAAACCAAAATACAAATCGAAAACATTATCAATTGAGTGAGAGAAATGGCAAAAGCAAGTTTTCTGAGTCTGGTGGGTATAAGAATTTTACCTCCATTGCGGACAGCTTTGAGATGCAAGATTCCGGTGCCTTGTGGTCCAATCACAGGAAACGAACACGACACTGAGTGCCGTTGGCGAGAAACAGCTAGTGATGCATTGTACCATGGCCCTCTCTCAATTGGTTCTCCAATGGCTTCGATCATAGCCTTACTATTCATCACCTTCTCCATAGCTTTGCTGAAAAATTAAAATATAGTAGCATAGTCAGACGTTTTTGAGAAATAGATTATGCAACTACCACCTCCTTGAAAATTGTGTCATGTAACTGATTTGATGATACAAGGAGAAGAGTTTTCGCACAGGGAGAGATTCATGAGGAGGCATTGGTAAAATGTGCAACAAATAACAAACTGATGAACTCCAAAAGATGATTGTTCTGGATATTACTAGGACTTTTGAACCAGTTTCTATTGAGGACAGGAAGAAGAAGCACCAGTTTACTTGTATTTTGGTGGCAAAAGCATAAGATAGACAGAAATATAGTTGAGAAACCAGACTTTATCCTCATTAATGAAAACATCGAACTTCACAGTGAAGAAAGGGAAAAAAAGGTGTTCAAAAGGATAAGGTTTTCTCTTCTTATGGTTAACTAGATGCACTAAAGAAGTCTAAAAGCTATAAACCAAAATGGAAAGACAGGACACGAGAGTTGAGTTATTTTAATTGTCTTTCGATGTTGATCCTAACATCAATTAACCCAGTATATTGATAACAAAACATGATAAAATTGCAGCTACAGAGATTAGATATCTATTCCAATAGTCTCAGCTCCCACTTTAAAAAAGCTCTAAACCTGTTGTCCAACTATAAACATTCGCTTGCTTTCAACTGAGTCATAAATAAAGCCTTCTCGCAATCAATCAGAATCAAGTGAAAACTAGGAAATACACAAGATCGATTCACAAATGAGAGATCAGATGTGCTTTGCAATAGTTAAGTTCCAAAGGAAAGACAAAGGCATTTTCTGAGGAAAGGATGATGTGTGAATACCTGCTACATCCGCGATAGATAGAAAGATCATCGAGAGCACTCAAAGCAACACCACCAGTGACTGTAATCAAGACAAACGAAACTGCCTTGCGACCGAAAGAGCCCAATGTCCCATCTTTCCTGGCTTTGTCCGAGCTGCTCCAAAAACAAATCTTTCAGCTCGTTTCAATTCATATCGAGCTTCTTCCACAGAAACTCAGTTCAACAGGTTTAATTGGATATGGATCTTTCAACCAAAAGGGCCATAGGTCTCTCTCCGACCAGAAAACTTGAAAGATTTTGAGAATCCCAGAACCGACACAACATGTTCTAATTGCAACATCGGCATCGACACAAAATGTCCTGATCTAGATCAAAGCTGGAACTCGAAATGACATAGAAAAACTAAACAAGAAACGCAAAATCAGAAAAAAAAATTGGAGTGTGGATCAGGAGTAGACCTTGTGGTTGAGGATCCTTTGAAGATAGAAGTGAGCCGCCTCGCCAACATCTTCTTCTCCCACTTGAAAAAAACGTTGAATTTCTCGATGGGTTTCTGCAGAATTCTGTGAATTTTTTACCCGACTCGCTGATTTGACCCGCAACAGCTCGGCAGGAAAGGGTTTTGGGTTTTAGAGCCACCCTTCTTACATTTGTTTTTTGGTCAAATCGAAATTGGATTGTCAAACGGGGAGTGTATTTTTTACCGATACTTAATGTTTAACATAGCGGTCTGTATTAATGTGTTATTACTGTATATTATTATTATCCAATAAAGATGGTTTTACAAAAAAAAAATGCGATTTGTGATATGGTAGCATAATAATAAATCTGATACTCGGTAACCATCCCCTTTACTTGAAGTGTGGTTGAATTAGTAATCGGTGTTCTGCCCAATAATTTGATTTGGATTTATTCTGGAAAATTCCACAAACCTTGCTATTGACAATAGAAAATAATAAAATTAAATGTATAGATCGAAACATAATTTTTATTGAGGTTCATTATGAAAAGAAGTCAAATACTCTAAAGAAAAAAGTCAAAAAATTATAATTCAAGCTTGTGATTACTAATTAGAAGTCAAAATGACTTCATTATGTAACTCCATTTTCTAAAGAAATGTGGTAAGCAAATAGGTTATTGGTTTAACTGAACCGGAAGGTAATATTCATATTCAAAACCATATGCTTGGAGGAGCATTGTGCATGGTCGAGAGTTACTTACAAAAGGCTTATTGAAGTCAATTGGCAACGGTCAGGACACGTATGTTTGGACAGACAACTGGATTTCGGATTCTCTTCCCCGACCCCCCATTTGCATCCATAACGATCCGAATGTTATGCTACGCGTCTCTGATTTGCTAGATTCTAGTACTGGCCATTGGATTGAGAACAAAGTATATGATCTCTTTTGTGCGGCTGATGCCGCGGCTATACTGAAGATCAAGACCTCCTTAACCATCTCAGATGCTTATGTTTGGGGCTTAACCAATCATGGCCATTACTCATCACAGAGTGGTTATAAACTCTTAGAGGCGGAAAGGTTGATTTCGGTTCCTTCATCTTCTCTGTCTCCTCTTGAGAAATCTCTATGGAACAAATTATGGAAAATCAAAACCTCTCCGAAACTACGCTATTTTCTATGGAAAGCGTTGGCAGGAGCACTAGCGGTCTCGGACAAGCTACGCTCCCGAGGCATACCGCTTGATACTACCTGCAAAGCGTGTCAATCGGCTCCGGAAACAATTTGTCACGTCTTGTTTGGCTGTCCAGTTGCTCAGAGAGTGTGGGAGATCTCAAACTTCCCTAAACCTCCAAATGGATTCTCTCAGGACTCTGTTTTCCTCAACTTCCATTACTTGGTTAAAATGAGTGAAAATCGGACTATCCCCATCAAGACTCGACAATTGTTTCCCTGGATATTATGGTTTTTATGGAAAGGAAGAAACTCACTAATTTTCGAGAAAACCAAACTCAGTGAGCACCTGCTCATTCAACGAGCAAAGGAGGAAGCTGAAATCTGGTTGACAATCAATAAAACAGAGCCAAAGATTTCTCAGCTAAGTGCACGCTCCTCTGCCTCGTCTTGGCGAGCTCCCACTCCTGGTGTTCTGAAATGCAACGTTGGCAGCTCATGGACTAGTCCACACAGGAACATGGGGGGCGCTTGGATTATCCGTGACCATAAAGGTAATGCACTTTATCATGGTCGCAGGTCGTCTCCTCCTCTTGCTTCACGTCTTGAAGCTGAACTGTTGGGTATTTTCTGGGCTGTTGAAAGCATGACTCATCTACATCTTGCAAGAGTGATCTTTGAATCCTCTTCAAGACATGCAGTTCACGCTTTACAGTTTCCTCAGCACTACCCAATATTCAGAACGATTCTCACCGTAATCAATGCTCATCTCACAAACTCTACAAGTTCTATCCAGTGGGTCAGCGATTCTGAGAATCAAATAGCCTTATCAATCGCCCGCAGCGTAACGCGTGATCAACGGCTACAATCCTACATGGCTAGAGCTAGCAGGTCCACAGTGGCTACAGGCTGCTCTCCTTCGTGAAGCTCCTGCATAGTCCTCTGTTTTTCCTCTTTTACGTCTTATGTTTTTGTAGAACTAAGGCCCCTTTTGGGTTGCCATTTGTCTCTCCCTTCTCTTAGCCCTTGGGCTCTTGGGCCATTGGCCATCATCTTTTAATAAAAACCTCAGCGTTAAAAAAAAAAACCATAAAAGAAAGGGAATAATACTACAGTATTGCTATTATTTAGGGTTAGACTCGATCATCGCTGCGACTGCGACTATTCTCTCTCATTTTTTTCGACCAAGACGAATCCAAGTATGAGGGGATTGGTGAACAAGCTCGTCTCCAGATCTCTCTCCGTCGCCGGCAAATGGCAGCAACAACAGCTTCGCCGTCTCAACATCCACGAGTATCAGGTTCCTCTCTTCATTTCGATTTTTTTTTTGCTTTCAAGGTTCTGCTCAGCTGCGTAGATTCACTTTCTAAGAGCGCGAATTCGAGCACGATCTGTGTCTCTGCCTGTTGTTTGGGGTTGATCCACTGGTCGATTTATGGGATTAAGTGATAACTGATGGAATCTAGAATTGAGTGTGTCGGGTTTAAGGAAGATGTAATTGTTGATGGCAGGGTGCTGAGTTGATGGGGAAATACGGAGTTAATGTGCCAAAGGGAGTCGCTGTTTCTTCACTGGATGAAGTTAAAAAGGCTATCCAAGATGTTTTCCCTAATGAAAGCGAGGTAATGTTTTTCTGGGACTTTAAACTTTCTTGCAATCTACTTCTTTTACTAGTTGCCTCATGGAAGAGTACCCCTTTGTGATACAGTTGGTCGTTAAGAGCCAGATTTTGGCTGGTGGAAGAGGTCTTGGAACATTTAAGAGTGGCCTTATGGGTGGTGTTCACATTGTTAGCCGCGATCAGGTTGAAGATATTGCTGGTATTCTTCCGGGTTTCTTGTTTCTATGGCCTTCTTCAAGTGTTGAATCCCTTTTTTTTCTTTTAGAAGGTATTGATCCAATTTAATTCTATGTCAACTGTAGGTAAGATGCTTGGACAAGTACTTGTCACGAAGCAAACTGGTCCCCAAGGCAAAGTAGTTAGCAAGGTCTGTTTTAAGAGTTTCTCATGAAGCTCTGTGTCTCTGTCTTACTATGATTCCTGTGACTAGCACTAACCTCTTTGTATTTTAATGTTGAGCAGGTTTACTTGTGTGAGAAATTGTCTCTCGTCAATGAGATGTACTTCTCCATTATTCTGGACCGTAAATCTGCTGGACCGGTATGCTACTACGCAAATGAAGAATTGCTTTCCATTTCTGCACTTTTAGGCATAATGTGTCTCACACCTGTCGGCAGTCTCTAAAATGCTTCCGTTGCCTATTTCAGCTCATAATTGCCTGTAAAAAGGGTGGTACCAGCATTGAAGATCTTGCTGAGAAGTTCCCTGACATAATTATTAAGGTTTTTTTTGTTTTGATTCATACTTTGCTCACTAGTAAAGTCCTTCTGAGACCCTTGCATCATGCGGGTGTTTTATAGCAGTGTTGGTGATCCTTTCCTTACTCTGATTTCATGGTTTTCTGTAGGTACCGATTGATGTATTTACTGGAATTACTGATGAAGATGCTGCTAAGGTTGTGGATGGTCTGGCTCCGAAAGCTGCTGACAGGAAAGATTCGATTGAACAAGTGAAGAAGCTATACGAACTCTTCCGGAAATCTGACTGCACAATGTTGGAAGTGAGTTCTATATACCACTCTCATTTTTTGGTTCAATATCTTTACTTAAACTCTCAATTTTTCCTGGTAGATTAACCCCCTCGCCGAGACATCTACCAATCAATTGGTAGCTGCTGATGCCAAATTGAACTTTGATGATAACGCTGCCTTCAGACAGAAAGAGATTTTTGCCCTGCGTGATCCAACCCAAGAGGACCCACGTGAGGTATGTTTCATTTTCTCTGTCCCATGTATCATATTTGCTTGTCACCTCACGTCAAGAAATGTTTATTCGCTTCTCATAGGTGGCTGCTGCAAAAGTTGATCTGAACTACATTGGTTTGGATGGAGAGATTGGTTGCATGGTTAATGGTGCTGGATTGGCCATGGCAACCATGGACATCATTAAACTGCATGGTGGGACTCCTGCCAATTTCCTTGACGTTGGTGGAAACGCTTCTGAGCACCAGGTACAACTTCATAGTTTGTGGTTATAAGACTTGAAGATGTAAGGTTTTGGTTTGACCGAAGGCTGTGGAAAAAAATTAGGTGGTGGAGGCATTTAAGATACTGACATCTGACGACAAAGTGAAAGCAATCTTGGTGAATATATTCGGTGGGATAATGAAATGTGATGTGATTGCTAGTGGAATTGTGAATGCTGCTAAAGAGGTGAGAAAAGAAAGCATGTTAAATCACAAATTTGAGTGTCTTATGGAACTTGACCTGTGTTTTTGTGTGAACCTATGGTAGGTATCTCTGAAAGTACCAGTGGTGGTTCGTCTAGAAGGTACAAATGTGGAACAAGGAAAAAGAATTCTGAAGGAAAGTGGAATGAAACTCATAACAGCTGATGATTTGGATGATGCTGCCGAGAAAGCGGTCAAAGCATTAGCTAACTGATCTCTCCCCTATCTTGCCCTCTACATACAAAATCTTTTTTCCGGTTTGTCTATTGGATCGTCAATCTTTTTTTGGTAAACACAATTACAGTTTTCTGCGAATATAATTTCGTGAAACAGATCAATAATGAACTGATCTCCTCAATTTTTTGTGTGATCCAAAGAAAATTGAATCGGTTTTGGCTTCTGTTTCCGGTTTTACAAAAAAATGTATCTTCTTGTATTTATAGTTAGTCATGGTACAAAGAAGGAACACTAACTTCTAATACTCGTATGTTCAATGAAATTTAGCAATAGGGAGAAAAGTCTGCCTTTCAAAAATCATCCCTGTCAATTTCGAACTGAGGCATGGATCTCACAGAACCGGTCTCAGACATATAATCTGACATGTTATCCCCATCGGATAATCTTGTGGTGGATCTTGATGATCCTCCAGATTCTTTGGACTTCTTCTTCCTCCTGGATTTCTTAGGAATAACAGGCAATCCTGTACTGTGAGGAGACCAAGATGAAAAATCTTCTCCTTCCTTTGGTTTCCTTGAAGATGTGCCTTTGTTAGAAGAACGGCGTTTGGTTTTGTCTGATGATTTGTCCTTAGTGGGAGAACCTTTCTCAGAGGCTGACTTTCTTGAAGATTTTGGAAGGTTTGGTAAATCTCTGGACCGTGCGCTGCATTCTGACATACATCTCAGTGAGGCATCATCTTCTCCGCCTCCTTGACTAGATGCCAATCCTCCATTAGATTTGAACTCGTTCATCTTTCAAATTTTGCAAACATTACAAACCAAATTAGTTAGGACCTCTTAAAGCCAACTCAGGTAAATATGATTTGAGATCCCACTCAACTCAACAGAAACCATAACACATTATACACCAAAACCAATATGACAACACCCAAAAACTTTGAAAAGTTAGGAACATATAGGTAAAAAAAAACACATACCCAGCTTGGTGCGCTAGCATCAGCTGAGGGTCCATCCCAACCGATATGAGCAACATGTTTAACATCCGTTGGATTTCCGATCTGTATTTCTTCTTCTTTTTCACTCTCTACCATCATTTTTTTATCAATCAACACAAACAAAGGAATCTCCCATTAATCCACACACAATGTAAATTAAATAAGTACAAATACAATGCATGTAAACTAACTGCGTAATCATGATTTATAACTTTAACACAAAAACTTTGGTAAGAAAAGACAAAGAGAGGGCGATGAACTTACCAAATACTTGAGTAATATATCGGAGCCCCTTGAGTAGGCTTTTCATCTTCAAGCTTACATGCATAGATCTCGTTAAGTATTTTAGAAATAAAAATAAAAAATAAACACAGGGGAAATTATTCCATGCAGCAAGAGCAAATATTAGTTATTCAAAACTCACTTTTTTCGGAGAAATAAGAGCTGGTGGCTGTAAAAATTGAACAAGGAACTTTTGCTGAATTACATATAGCTCAAGACTCCAAAATGTTCTTCGGGAGACGAACAACGATTCATCTCAGGTTTATCTTTTTAATTGCAGTTTGTTAACGAATTGCAAAAAATATTCCACAAAGGACAAATAGTTTACAATAGTCTTTTCAAAAACTCCCTAAAAACCCTCAGATTTCAGGAGGAAAAAAAAAAAAAAATCAAACAAAGAAGAAATTAAGAAAAAAAAATCAAAGGAAACTAAAGGGAGTGTTTTGGGACGTATGGTGGAGAGAAGAAAGGTGTTACGCCAAAAAGAATGGAACAACGTCTGTTTTAAAACCAATATTTTCGTTGATCTCATGGTTATTATTTTTTTTACTTTATTACCTTCACAAATAATCAAATTTAGAATTAGTATTTTTGTCTCATCAAATGAAGAATCCTAAATATTAATATACTTATAAAATGTTTGTAATTGTAAAAACCTATTATTATGTATGATGAAATTTTTGTTTTGATTTATTTTTCGAGTCGAAACTCATACATAATAATTTAAATATATTCCTCCCAAAATCGAACTTTGAATCTTTATTCTTGTTTTTAGAGAGCAACAACAAGAAGTATAACTACATTACATTGTCGATGCATCTTTAAAATATTATGTTTTGTTATGTAGAACAACTGTTAAAGTGTCAAATTGGTAAAGAATGCATCCTATAATCTTCAAGGCTGTATTGAGGATCCTTACTTTTTTTTTTCTTCGAACCTCAATAATCTCAGATCCAGTTCTATATGGAATAACTAAAATCGCCAAAAGCGTGGTATCGATGTTTGCTGTCGATTGTAGCTGATCAGAGTTTCGATAGCTTAATTAGGGACCTATTTGAAGATTAAAGTAGCTGTCATATTGCTATAATCGTGTCTTCCCTTCTCGTTTTATGCTTTGTTTTGGTTTCGTTTGGAGCCTTCTTTGCTCTGTTTCAAGAGGTGGTCTCTATTATTCATTAATAAAACTCAGTCCAAGTGAAAAGAAATGGAGAAAAAATATGGAAGAGGTACTCTGTCGGACGCGATGCTAAAATACTCTTCATTGACCAAAATTTTTCTAAGCTACTCCTTT
>OVAF01001930.1:0-14380 GCA_900406245.1 Odontarrhena argentea | reverse complement strand
TGTAGAAACCGCAGACTCCTTTAACATGAATGCTCACAAATGGTTCCTCACCAATTTCGATTGTTCCCTACTTTGGGTGAAGGTACATATGCCTTTTAATCTCACCTTCTTCTTTCTTTCTCACTTTGCCTACTTTTTTACAAAAATGATTCATATTTGAAAAACAGGATCAGAAATCTCTCACTCAAGCTCTTTCCACAAATCCAGAGTATCTCAAAAACAAGGTAAGAAAGATAATGTTTTTTCCCAAAAAACTGCAATCTTTCTTCTTGGGTTCTACAATATTACTATCCACTTTTGTTTGCCAGGCCTCCACGGCAAACTTGGTTGTTGATTACAAAGATTGGCAAATCCCTCTCGGACGAAGATTCAGGTTCTTTGCTTTTTTCACAGAAGTGCAATAAGAGCATATATATATTTGCATACATACAAACTGAGTTTATTTTTTTTGGTTTTTTGACAGATCATTGAAACTATGGATGGTTTTAAGACTCTATGGAGCTGAAACCTTGAGGAGCTATATAAGAAACCATATCAAACTTGCTAAATTACTCGAGCAACTTGTCTCTCAAGATCCTAACTTTGAGGTAACTTGAAAATTCTAAAAGATTTTTGATTGACTAGAAAGTGACATATTTTTGTTTCAGGTTATCACTCCTAGGATCTTCGCTCTCGTCTGTTTCCGCCTTGTGCCTGTAAAAAACGACGAAAAGAAGTGTAATAGCCGAAACCGCAGCCTCCTAGAAGCAGTGAATTCCTCAGGGAAACTCTTCATTTCTCACACTGTAAGTTGACCTCTCTTGGATATAATGTTCTTAAGAAAGATACATATTTATGTATCTCGTTCGCGTGGGAAACAGGCTTTGTCGGGGAAATTTGTACTGCGTTGCGCCATAGGAGCGCCATTGACGGAGGAGAAGCACGTGAAGGAGGCGTGGAAGGTTATTCAAGGAGAAGCATCCTACTTGCTTCTCAAGTAAATAAGATAAACCTACAATTGGTTTTTGCCAACAAACAGAAGCATTTCGGTTTGGTTTGGTTCAATATATGATTTAATATAAAGAAAATAAAAACTTGCCCAAGTCAGAGTTATCAACTTCGATTTGGTTACAGAACACTTGAGCAAGGGAATCGNGAGTTTTTTTTTTTTTTTTTTTTTGTAACCATATATATATAAAATCTATTAATTATCAAATGTCTATTACGATGGAAATACATGTATGCAATTTATTCTTGCTATTATGAAAGCTTAAACTCTGATAAGAAAATAAATAAGTAGTTTCCAAATGAACTATGCTAATTAATTGTGTTGTTCGTGTATTTAAAAGTGTTTCTGTATCATTAAGACTGTAGGTCGTTACTCATTTGAATTGTGACTTGTGAGTTGTGAGACTGTTCGTTATGTGGTTCTCACAATTTCCAAAGGAACTACTAAACGAATAATTAAACAGATTTTTTATTATTCGCTTTTTCATCGATCTTGAAATATGAAACGTTTCAGCAGTATATAACAGAGAGATTTTTTTTGTATACTCATTGTGTCTTTTCGTTTTGCAAGAACTAGTCATATCTCAAATGGATGACAATTCAGAAAAACCGAAGATTGGTCTGAGAATTCTGGTTGATGAAGCGAAGAACAAGATTGTTTTGGTGGAGGCAGGTAGAGATTTTGTTGAGGTTCTCTTTGGTTTCCTGAAGCTGCAGATGGGGACAATCGTAAGATTGCTGAATAAACAGTCCCAGCAAACTGCAGTGGGTTGCTTCAGCAACATCTACAAAAGTGTTTCGGATATGGAAATTGATAACTTCCTCACTGAAGCTTGTAAACATATGCTTTTGTATCCGACAAGTGTCAATGATATCTTCCCTAGGCTTAAGCTGAACATTCACGAAACCGTCGAGGAGGCTGGAAAGTACTTCATCTGCCCAGGTTATAAGGATCACAATTTATGCAGTGAGATTTGGTCTAGTTTCAGCATCTTAAAATGTAGTTGTGGCAGAAATATGGAGATGGTTATTGAAAGAGAGTGCCCTGAGGTTGCAGGAGACCACATTGATGATGGAGTATTTGTCCGTGGCCAGCCTTCCTCGTTCATCATTACTGATGATATGTTAGTGAAATTTAACTCGACTGATGTGTTTCTAAAAGTGGTCCAAGATCAGGGCTATCTAGATGTTGATAACCTGACTGACTCACTTCTTCTCATTGGTTCTGAAGAGGTAATAATCACTTGTTACCATTTTTTTGCTTCCATGTTAAAATGCATATTTTTCCCTTTTTTGACTCTGCAGTCTGCATGTGCACGTAATATTTAGGTACTCACTTTGCTGGACTGCTTATTCTCGTTCGACACTCCTTTGACGGATGCTTTCCTCTCAAAACAAAGCTCGCATAATATGAAAATGCTGGATAAGACACTGAGTCCTGCTTCGCAAGGAAACATAAATGAGACAGGCCTTTTGTTTTTCAAGATAGTTGTTGGAAAAAAAGACGGGAAAGTTGTATATATCGAATGCAAGGAAGATTTTGTATATCTTCTTTTCACTTTGCTTGTTGTTTCTTTGGAGTTTGTGTTGGAATCATGTGGTGACGATATGACTCAGGGTCAGGGACGCATGGTAAACTTGTTTAAAAGCTTCAAGGACTTGAGCTGTGAGAAAAAAACAGCTGAGACGCTTCCATGGTATTATAGCTGCCAGAAGAAGCTGCTAGATATCAACACTGGCCAACCACCTGATCTAATGTTTTGTGTTACCCGCTTTGGCGAGCTTCAAGTACTAGTTCCTTGGAGTGAAATGTATTGTGCGCTTAGGCTTGAGGATGTGACCCCAGTGAATCCTAGATGCGAGCATAGCAATCAGTCAATCTACTGTAATGCTTGTAAGGGGTTTGTGAAGGGAAACAAGAAGTTTAGAGTATCAGATGATCTGGTCATAACACCTGTGAGTGCAAGCTCGACCATTGCTTATCTTGAGAAGCTTCGGTTGAGTTTAGAAGATGTCTACGTGCAAGAGATGAGCATCGGCAAAGCAGAGGTAAAAAAAGTCATTAGCTGGTTCTAATTGTCCTTAGCTTACTTCTATGAACTTATTAGTTCTCTCTCATCTGCAGGTTAGTAGTATGTTAAGATGTTCTTTTATGACATCAACGGTTTTAACCAATGCTTTTGGGAACTTGCTCGTGAAGAAGACAAAAGAGGAGCCTTATTTTTTTTTTTTTTTTGAACGAACCAAATTTTAATAAAACAGAGTAGCTTACAACAACAGAGAAGCAAGAGCGTTTTTAGCTATGGCATCAGCCTTAACATTTGCTAAGCGAGGAATAAAGCTAATAGAGATAGATGAGAAGGATTCTAGTAGAACACGAATGTCACTAAGAATGCTTCTCAACTCGTTGACTACGCTATTTGAGTTCAAAAGCGAGACAAGCGAGAGAGAGTCCGATAACACCGTAAGATGTTGAATCTCAAGAGAAATTGCTGCTCGGAGAGCCGCTTTTACTGCTATGGCTTCGGCCATTATAGCTGAGGAGGTGAAGAGGTGCGTGAGAGAGCCCTGAGCTATAAGCTTGCTTTGGGGATCTACGAAGCACCATCCCATACCACCAGAAAGGGAGGAGCTATGTCAGGCTGCGTCGACGAAGCATGTGGTGACCGGAGGGAAGCAGACGCTCTGTTTCGGGACTGTAGGTAGGGAAGGAGGTGCTGATGTTGTCGATTGCGCATCTTGCCACTCTTTGGCATCCCGCAAGATATTCCTGACGATTTCTTCCTGTGAGATGTGGCGGTTTTCAAAGACCAGTAGATTTCGTGCTTTCCACAAATGCCATGCGATCCAAGGTGAGAGAGGGATGGTGATACCACACGGAGGAAGGGCTAGATGCTGATGTATCTGTGTAAAGAAAGAGTCCAGGGAGGGATCTTCGTCACCTCGCGGTTGCTGAGTGATCGGGAGCAGAGACCATACTTGTGAGGCGAAGGAGCAGAGTTGGATAATGTGCAGTTCATTCTCTTCTAGGCCACATCTCCTACAGGTGGTGTTCACGATAATCCCTCTGTTTGCTAGGTTTGTTCCAACAGAAAGAGCCTTGCTCTTCACCTTCCACAGGAAGACTTGCAGTTTTGGAGACGTACGGACATTCCAGATGAGTTGTTTCCAGGGAAAGTTGTCGAGAGAGGCAGAGTAATGATTTGTCTTTGCTAGTATGTATCCAGATCGTGTGGTATATTCACCCGATTTAGAGTGGAGCCAGACAAGGACATCATTAGTGGAGTAGGAACTGAGATAGATCTGGCGGATTGTCGATTCGTAGCAGGGAAGATAGAGCCTAATAGCTTGAACATTCCAAGTCCGAGATTGCTGATGAATAAGATCTGAAACTTTCAGGTTTTTCAAGCCTTCACAAACAGGTCCGAGAGGGGTAGCAGGAAAGGAATAGGAGAGCCATGGTTCGGACCATATCTTTATAGAATTGCCATCTCCCACGCTCCATCCTAAACCGAGACGTAGAAGATCCCTTCCTGCCATAATACTTTTCCAACCATGAGAGCAAGCTGAGGGCGTTTGACAGTCCAGGAAGGGGTCATGGAGACAATATTTTCCAAACAGAACTTGAGCTAGAAGAGAGTTCAGAGTAGAAAAAAGTCTCCACGCAAGCTTTGCAAGAAGAGCATCGTTGAACCGTTCGATATCCCGGAATCCTAGTCCGCCTAAGGATTTGGGGAGAGTTAGTTTCTCCCAAGAGACCCAACAAATCTTTCGCTTTCCCGGTTTAGAATCCCACCAAAATCGAGTTAAAGCGGATTGGATTCACTTGCAAAATGATAACGGTAACTTGAAGCAAGACATTGTATAGGCGGGCATTGCGGCTAAGACCGCCTTGAGGAGGACTTGTTTTCCGGCACTAGAGAGGAAACGTGAGGACCAATGTGATGCTTTTTGTAGGATTCTATCCACTATATTCGAGAACAAATCATTCTTCTTTCTTCCAAAGAACTCGGGAAGGCGAAGGTAGATCCCCATACCTCCATCTTTATCAATGGCTAACAGCCGTTTGACTCTCATCTTGACAGCATGAGGAGTGAGATTAGAGAATGAGACAGCCGACTTTGAGTAATTGATAACTTGCCCCGATGTTTCTTCGTAGAGTTTGAGAATCTTGACAAGAGCTTTACAATACTTTGACCCGGTTTTGGTGAAAAACATAGTGTCATCGGCAAAGAGAAGATGATTGATGGGAGGTCCATGTCTAGAAACTCTTACACCGGGGAGAGTGCCACTTTCATGACCTTTCTTACAAAGCCCCGAGAGGACTTCGGTGCAAAGAATGAAGAGGTATGGAGATAGCGGGTCGCCTTGACGTAGACCACGAGAGGGAATAACCTTGCCTAGTGGTGTACCATTGATGAGGAAGGAATAAGAGACGGTAGAGACACACTCCATAATCCAAGCTATCCATAAGGTATGAAAACCAAGGCGAAGTAAAACCGCTTGAAGAAAACCCCACTCAATTCTATCATATGCCTTGCTCATATCGGTTTTAACGGCCATATGACAATATTTCTTAGCTTGAGAGGTTTGGAGGAAGTGAAGAATTTCATGAGTAATGAGCACATTATCCGATATGGCTCGATTTGGGACAAAGGCGGTTTGATAGGGGGATATGATCAATGGGAGAAGAGCTTGAAGACGCTTCGTGATGATCTTGGCGATGATCTTGTAGTGTGTGGAGCATAGTGCTATTGGTCTATAATCCGAGACTTTTTTAGGACCCAAGATCTTAGGGATAAGCCTAATGTGGGTTTCATTATGTCTTTTATGAAGGCGTGTTGTCTTGAAGAAATCTTGGATCTCAATGATTACGTCGGGACCAATTATATCCCAAAAAGCTTGATAGAAAGAGGCCGAGAATCCATCCGGTCCGGGCGCTTTGTCGCCATTGATGGAGAAGACAGCTTCACGTATCTCTGTTGCTGCAGGAATAGACGTTAATGTAGCATTCATTTCCTCTGTGATTTTTGGTTCAATAGCCTGCTGGACCAGATCAAAGTTGTTGTTTCCATTTGACGTGAAGAGAGCTTGATAGAAGGCTGAGATAGTCCTACCAATTTGGTCCTCCTCATAGAAGGCTCTGCCCGTGTCATCCTCTATTACAGAGAGGGCATTAAGAGCTCGACGCCCTCGCGTTACCGCATGAAAGAACCGAGAGTTCTTGTCTCCATCTTTGAGCCAATTTATGCGGCTTTTCTGTCGCCAAAAGCTTTCTTCTTCAGCATAGGCTGCACTAAGAGCTTTCTTAATGGTATCGATAAGAGATTGGTCACTTGGAGAAGTAGAGACAGCCTTATCCAGAGCTACTTGAGCTAATTTGATGTCTTTGGAGCAATTACGATGGTTCTGCTTGGTCCAAAGAATAAGTTGTGATCTGCAGCGGTCAATCTTTGCAAAGACTGATTCAGATTGGGGGAGCAGCCATGAGTCCTGGATTAACTCTCTTATTTCAAGCCTGAGACAGAGAGCCCTATTGAATCTGAAGACTCCTTTTTTCCTCTTTTGCTTGTAGCCAAAGAACGTGACTAGAGGCCGGTGATCAGATTCCTCGAAGCGAAGATATTGGCTACGTCCCATTGGGAAGCTTTCAAACCACCCACAGTTTGCTAAGGATCTGTCCAATCTTTCCTTCACCTCATGTGTGTGTCTAGTACCTTTCCAAGACATAGAATCCCCGGTATACGGCACACTTATCAGTCCCAAACTTGAAATAAAGTTCCTGAAATTGGAGAAGGAAGCTTCACTGCGACTCGGGCCTCCTTGTTTCTCTTCCTCCCCTAGAATTTCATTTAGGTCACCCGTGAGGAGCCAAGAATCATAGCGATTTTGTCCCATAAGAGCAATATGTTCCCAGAATGCAACTCTGTTTTCAACCTGAGGAGGACCGTAGATGAAAGTGACAAAAGAAGATTCATGTTTAAACTTGATGTTGGCATCGATGTGATTAGGAGAAGAGCTTAAGATCTCAAGGGAGACATCGGACTTCCAAAAAAGAGCCAAGCCACCACTAAGACCAATGGGTGATACTAAGAAATGGTTGGGGAAATCAACACTATTACACTTGTCGAGAACAGTAGTATCTTGATTTTTTGTTTCCATTAAGAAGACTACATCCGGAAGAAAATTTTTACAAATCTCCCGGAGTCTACGAACTGTCGGGTTATTCCCTATTCCCTGACAGTTCCAAGACAACATGACTAAGGAAGAGGGTGGGGTGGATCCCGAAAATCCACTCGCTCCGAAGTTTCTGTGATATCTTTGTCACGTGTATCTGTCTGAGGAAGTCGTGATGAAGAACCCACTTCTGTATCAATGTGAAGATTCTCTACAGTAGGATGAGAGAGGTGTCGTCTGTGAGACCGTCGGATTCTAGGTGAAATTTGGATCGTGCGAGCTTTCCTCTTCTTGGAATTAACTCCAAGGAAAGTTTGCTTTTGGAGAGTAGAGGAGCCTGTCCTTTTGTGTAGAGGTGGTCGTCCGCGCCTATTCCTTACTGGTAAAACACTTGATTCAATAAGATTCTCATGTTCAGAGTGAGGCTCTTCCTGGTTATGTAATATAACCGTCTGATGCTCAATAGCTTCTGTTGCTGCAAGTTGAATTTGCATAGCTTCTCTGCTTAGGATATTGGCCGCAGTGGAGAGCATGAGTCCTTCCTGCTCGCTTGCATACACCCATTGTTGTCTAGCAGCTCTCTCTATGGGATCTGTAACATTCATATATTGAAGTGTAACTTCTTGGAGCTCAGCCATAACTTCCTTCTGGCTGCGACCAACAGAGATAGCTTGGAAAGTGTCTACATTCAAGTTTCTTTCCAAGGGAGGCTGCCTAGCTCTGGAAGAGTCCGGAGTAACTTGTCGCAGCTGCTCAAAGTGAGAATCAACCTCACCCCGTTGTGGAGGAACCTGTCTACCGTGGTTGAGATGGGTATTACTGCTATAAATCCTGAGATGCAGGGGCTGTAGAGGGGCTTCTTGGACAGTAGAAACATGACGGCCCTGTTGTTCTGTGGGTGATTTATTCTGCAGGGAACCTCTTCTTATTTCCTGAGAAGCGATATCGCTAGACCTGGTAGGCGTCTCGCGAATTTGGAGCCTTGCCGATGGGAGACGTTCTGACGGTCTTGGGCCATAAGGGCGACCGTGCCTGTCACGCTTTTGATCAAAAGGAATGTGTTTAGAGTCAGGGATGTGTGTAGAGTCAGGTTTGCTTGATACCGAGTGGACAGAAGAAGAGCGATGGTCTCTTTTTTGTGACTGAATTGGGGAGGCTCTGCGGACATTCAGAGATGATTCTAGTCTTGTGTTAGAAGCTGAAACCTGGGACGGCAAGTTAAGCTCTGTACGCTTAGATCTGTGAGGGCATGACTCTTTTTCATGAGTTAGGAGATTGCACACCAGACAGTGCTTCTGTAACTGCTCGTATTCCAGCAAGACCAAAGCCTCATCCCCCGTAGAGAAGTCCACCATAGTTTCTTTTGTGAGAGGTTTGAGGCCATTAAGTGAAATCATGAGTCTAGCAGTTGTTTTGGTGAGTTCATGTCCATCGACATGTCCTAACTCATCCCCGATGCTGAGGAGAATCGGTGTAGACCAAAAGTGGAGAGGTAGACCCTTGACGTTGATCCAAAACGGGATTTCAGAGGGGAAGTCTGGAGATACAATGGGTTCCCAGCGTTGGAGGATAATCATCCAGAGAGAGTAGTGGTATGGTCTGTTAGCAAGGACTTGGTCCATGTCTTCTTCCCTATCAAATCTGAACTGAAAGCGACCATTGCCCAGGTCTGCGCCAATGACCCTGCCGCGTAAGTTCCATTTGCGTATGAGAAACGATATGAGAGGCCAGATTTGTTGAACTTCTGGGTTTGTAACTCTTCCGATGAGAGTGAGTCTGTTCTCCTTGATTAGTTCAGAATTATCAATTTCAGGGACACGAATTCTGAGCCTAGGTTGGGGCGGATCAACCGAGAGGGAAGCTAGGCCTTTCCCTTTCTCCTCTGTCGTGAATCTGCGAGTCATTGTGAGTGAAGGACCGTTGGGGAAGAGCTGACTTCAGAAGAGGAGGAAACAGAGTAGTGGCAAAGGAGGAACAGAGCTTTTGTTTGAGTTGATGTTGAAGACTACAAGGAGACTGTCCGCTGGTATGGAGATGTAGATACTTATGTAGAAGGCGAAACCTTAGAGCAGCAGTAGGAAGATGCTAGAGCTTGAACCGTGACCTTAAGTGGGGAGAAGACAACAGAGGCAGATGAAGGTGTTGTAGCCATGGCGAGGTTCCGGTTGACTAACGTCACCGTTGGCCTGCCGGAGAGTTTTTACCCGATGGTTTGTCCTCTGCTCGAGTACTTTTACTAATTTTGTCGATAGCGTGGTTTGAATAAAAGTTGTTTTTCAAAAAGTAGAACAAAAATGGTAAGAAACGGTCAGAAAAACGAAAGTCAATGAGGAGAGCGATGCTATGGTCCGAAGGTTAATGAAAGACTTGGGAAGAGTGCCCGAGAGAGAATAGGGAAAACTATTAAAACATATGTTAAGAGAAAAAGTGCACAAAAAATTTTCAAGACTTTTTTTTTTTTTTTTTTTGAAATGATTTGCTTATAAATTTTCAAGACTTGTTTGGTGATTTTATCATATTGGCATTTTTGTTTATTATTTCATGAGATCTCTTCTCTGCTGGATTTGTAGTTGGAAAAAGATTGTTTTCAACATTGATGTTTATCTTGATATTTGTCTTGAAGCTTCAGTATAGAGACCAACTCTTTGTTAGTATAAAATAAGCAATTCTAAACGTACTAGTAGTTGTAATACTAAATAGTTAACATATAGGCTATATGATATAGCTCACAATTGAAGGGACCGAATGATGAATCTTAACTTCCTTGTTTTGTTTACCTTTCAAATGTAAAAATTTCCAACTAAAACGGGGCTTAAAAAGTGAATAAGGTGATAAAAGAGGAGATGTCTCTTTGGTATTATTAATTGAGCTGGGAGAAAGAAACAGCTGAGACGCTTCCATGGTATTATTATTGTAGCCGCTAGATTATCACCACTGGCCAACTATATTTTGTATATATTTATGAGAAAAGAACTAAAATGACACAACTGATGGTGTAATACAACTTTCAAGTTTGGGGGTTTAATGTGTGACTTTTGTCATGTTGGATGGTAAAGTGTTTAGTGAAAAACTATCGAGGTTTAAAGTGTTAGTGGTCGCAACTTTGAAAATTATTTATGTTATTTTCCCTTTTAACATATATGCTTTTAGACATTTTGGATAATTTGCTTTGCACATTAGTTTTGTATATGGTAAAAAAAAAAAGTGTAAAAAACCTAAAAACTGCGTGGTTTGTGTATGTAAAATTTTTAAGTCAACATTTTATTTTTAATATTAAAATATTTATTTCTGAATTAAAATAATAATTTTTTTATCAAAATCATTTTTTAATCTTTAAATTCATACAAAATTAATTAAAATCCTTAAAAATTAGAAAAACTATATAAAATTCTAAAATTCATTAAAAAAATAAAAATGAGTTATAATAGAAAAACATTTTCATCATTAATTCCAAAATAAAGTTAATTTAAAAATTCAAATTTTCAAAAAATAAAATATTTCAAACATCAATATAGACTTTAAGAAAAAACTATAGCGGCCCCCAAAATTTTAAAATCATATATACATACGTATCAAAATTTTATTAGGATTGACTAAGATTTATGTGTAAAAAAATTTGGTCCATATTTTCCTAATAATAAAGAATTTAATATAACATAATTCCTTATAAACGAGTTTGAAACATATAATCTTGGCCAAATACTATCAAATTTTGATACATATGTATAGATCATTATATAATTTTTGGGACTACTTTAGATGTTTCTTAAATTTTAGATTGGTGTTTGGAAATTTCTTTTAGAAAAATTGAATTTTCAAATTAATTTTATTTTGGAATTAATAATGAAAATATATTTTTTTATTATAAATATTTTTCAAGAATTTTAGAATTTTTACGATTTTTTCTTGTTTTTTTTTTAGGGTTGGAATTATTTTTTGTGATTTTTAATAGGAAAAAAATTGATTTTGATTAAAAAATATTATTTTAATTTAAAAACAGATATTTTATTATTAAAAATAAAATGTTGACTTTTGGGTCTCTAATTGACACGGTCAACTCAAAGTTGAGGAATAAATGTGTAACCCAAATAGTTGGGGAATAAATTCGATACATTAGAAAAGTTAGGGAATTAAACGACACTTTTCCCTACTTTCGCTAGTAAAAAATGCTGCTTCTACAAATGTTTCTACTAGTCTTGACCTTATTAAACAAACTTGAATAACCCGAACCGAACCAACCTGAAAAAACCTGTTTCGGATTGGGTTCAAGTTTACACTTAAACCCGAATGAGTACAAAATGAAATTGGTATCGGTTAGGTTCGGGTTCAACCTGAAACCCATTACGGTACCCGAAAACCCGTTACAAACACATTAGTAAATTACACATATATGATATGTCAAATGTTTTGTTTCGTATATTGATTATATACGATACAAAAAAATTTATCCCCTAATTTTGTGCCTTAAAAAAAACACGCGTGTACATATCCCCAATTTTGTCAAACTGGCTAATTTAATTGATCAAACGATTCAAACCCAACAATCTCCTGATTCTCCTCCTCAAACGATTCAAACCACTCCAATGTAAGCTTTCTCTGATAATCCCTCAGTTCCTCTTTTCTCCTTTGTTTTTGATTCGATTCTTTCTCGAATTGTTGAACCAAATATGCTTCGATTCTCATAATTCCCAGATGGATTCTTGTTCTACACCTCACGTGAATGTTCACATTCAGAACTCATTTGGTCTCCACTTTTGGAACTTATTAGGTTTGATTATTATGCTTTATAAGTCTCTAGCATAAACTTTTTGAACAAATTTCATAATGCTCTCTTTCGTAGTCTTGTTTGAACTGATTTTGTTGCATAAAATCTACTTTTTGAACTTTTCTTGTAGTTTTTCCATCTATAACATTTTAAATATGTTTTAGAATTTTAGGTTGTTTGATACTTAGTATTTCAACGTTTTGGGTTTCGGGTAATTTTTGTTAGTTTCGGATTCATCCTCAACCCGAAACAAACCCGAAAATTTGAATCGGTTATTTATTGGTTATCACTATAATTTTACTACCCAACCCGAACCCAAAGGTAATCAAACCGAACCAAAAAAAAAATCAAAAGGTTAGCAAATGGGTTCAATATTCATATACCCGAAAACTTGAATAACCCAAACCGACCCAAACCATAAACATGAATGTCTAGGACTAGTTTCTACAAACGTTCTTCAATACCTTCTCTGGCATTTGAATGCGGACTTCACTGCTTGTGGATTCAGACTGGGGAAGAGACTGGACTGAGGGATTAGTTCCACAGGTTAAATTGGGTTTTTTACCATCTTCGTTGCTTTCCGGTTCATGCTCTTGATGGGGCTGGACCCGGGGGATCATTTCATCGGTTAACTCAAGTTTAGCAATATTGCTTCGAATCCGAAGAAGCCTTTTTCCACCTTCACTGCATTCGGCTTCATGCTCCGGGGGATCACTTCTTGTGGTTAATTCTGGTTTACCAAATTGATGGCGTGGACCAAAGACTGCTCCGTTTCTCGTCTGAGGTAGTAAATCCCCTCTCCAAATGGTGGAGCCACACAGGTGGGTGGGTTGTCACCTGACCACCACAAAATATTAAAAAGTAATTATTGTATATTGAATCCAAAAAAATTCAGTAGCTCGAATGGTCACAGTATGGTTGATTGACCACCTTCACCAGAGTTCGAGTTACCATTTGACACTTTTAGTTATTTGATTTTCTCAACTGACCCACCTAAATTTTATTCCTTGCTCCGCCACTGCCCTCTCCCACGTGTCGATCTGTCTTGTTCAGTTCCTACGATTAGTTTTGGTTCAGCAAATTGATGGCTTCGCCGAAGGGTTTTTCCAATTGTGGTTAGCTCGAGTGATTCGCTGCATGGACGAAAGACTGCACCGTTATCACCTCTGCCACGTGTCAATCGTTCTTGGTTAGTTGAATGGGTACGTTGACCGGAGAGCTCACTGGTTAATCCCGGTTTACACAATGGATTGCTTAAGTAGGCTTGTACTGGAGCCTGCACCGGTTCTCCATGGTAATTCACCTCTGCCACGTGTCGATCGATCTTGGTCAGTTGAATGGGTGCGTTGACCGGAGAGTCCACTAGTTAATCCCAATTTATAAAATGGATTTCTTTGAAGTAGGTTTGGACCGGTTCTCCATGGTAATTCACCTCTGCCACGTGTCGATCGGTCTTGGTTAGACGAATGAGTGCGTTGATCGGTTCTTAAGTCAAGATATGGGATCAAGTTCATCCATCGACGTCTTGAAAATCTCATTTCTTGCGACACCTCACCGATTATGGTAAATCTTGAGTAGGAATCTTGGGGAGAGTGTGATGCAGTAGGCTTTGTTCGAATTCGTTGGAGGAAATTCTTCAGGGTCAGCATACAAATCCCGACGATAACCACAACCAGTTAGTCATCATAATTCTTTTTTGATGTAGCATGTGACCAAATCCGGCAAAAGCATAGGCTTTGCATATTCTCACTTCGTCTTCAAAGTCGTATAAGAGATCATACGATAGCAGAACAAAGAAGAAGGCTACGGAGCTGTTCATCAAAGGCAAGTCTGTCGTGATCTTAACCTCTTTTCCAAACCACCCGAACAGAAAGTAAAAGCCTATCGACGCCGCCGTTTTCACAATCGTGTAGTTAAAGGGATTCAATCATTCACGAAGGTTAAGATTTCGTTGGAGAGGAAACAGCGGGATCACATCGATGGTGAAGAAGATGATGGTCACTGCAATTATTTTTGCGGGACGCGATTGAAAGAAGTGAGAGAGGCAGCATGAGATTATCGTGAGAACAACTTTCATGGTGGATAGCTTCGTGACTGTAGAAGAATTCAAAGGATATGAAGGGAGTAGGAGTGGGCATTCGGGTACTCATTCGGATTCAGGTCGGGTATTTCGGGTTTATAGATATAACATCTATTCGGATGTTTAATAGTTTCGGGTCGGGTTCGGACTATATGACTTCGGGATCGGATATTTCGGGTAATAACCGAAGTCGAAAATAATTATAAAAAATCCAAAAAATTGTGTAAAAACCTAAAATTTTTGGTTATTTTAAACCAAATATTACGAAGAATACATGAATCCCAAAATATAAATAATCACCCCAAAATATAAATAACTAGGGAAAGTCCACGCGTTGCGTGGATGAGATTATAAAATTAACATTTCTAATA
>OVAF01001929.1:0-18485 GCA_900406245.1 Odontarrhena argentea | reverse complement strand
AATAAATGATCATAATATGCTTTATATATATATATATATATATATATATATATATATATATATATATGATAGTTTTGGTCGATAAAACAAACAAAAACCTATTTTCCTACATATATATGTTTGTCCCATGTTTTAGAAACAAAACAAAATTGAAAACGTAACGAAACATCAAAAGCGCATGTTAATTTGGTAGTTCTAATTTCTTTATATCACGCCCAACATATTGCTTTTGCTCAGACATCTGCAAAACATAAAATTACTTGAATGCTAATGCAAATGGTGTTTTGTCGTCAAATTAACACAATTTTAACACTTACGTCCACCCAATAAAATGTTTAACATCCTCAATAATTAAATATATTTTATTGACAAAATATATAAAAAAATATATTTTTATGTGTATTATTTAAATTATTCATTGACAAAATCCATGTAAATATTTCGTGGATGAAGAATATCTCAACATATACTTATTTTTATTGACAAAAATTATGTACTTATTTTTTTAAATCTGAGTTATAGACGAAAGTATAAAAATATATTTATAGTTTTTTTATATAAAAACTTTAGAAGTTGGTATAGAGCATATACTTTGTATATACCGTAAAAAAAAACTTGAAACAAATTTTGTGAAATGTATGATATGCATATATATAGTAATATATATCAACTAATTTATCATTTTTAATATTTTCTGTTCAGAAATAATAACACCAGCATGATTGCACATTAACTTGCACGCCATGTTCGATACATAAATTCCCTTTGACGATCATGTAATATAATTTAAATTAAATTAAATTCTGAACAAGTCGTACCACTACTACGTACAAACGAGCAACTAAGAGACGATATTTTTTCGGCCGCGTAACAATGCATCATATTTATTCGACCGCGTATATTTGTTTCTTGTTGGAAATAACATTAAATTTTGAATCCTTCAATGATTAAATTTCCCCAACTATATAGCCACTATTCTACTTTTAAAATTTATGATTTTGTTGTATATATTTAAAAGATATGTGCGAGATGTAGATGTTTTCTTCAATGTGGAAAAAGTCACTTCTTCTTATCTTCTTAAGAGAATTATAAGGAGATGCGAGTCCACAACCTTTTGATAAGACAAATGTCACTTAACTAAACTATATATGTGTATTTATAAGTTTGTCGATCTTGGACCAATTTTGACTGTCTCAAATTCAACATTTTTAAGGGGTCAAAGTTTCTAGTTGTATAATGTTCATTTGGTGCTTATGTTTGATATTTTTTGGCTTGAATATAAATATTAATACATGATTAGTCTGTTAGGAAAATTCAGAGAAGTTATACTAAAAAAAAAAAATTAAATATATTTTACAAAAAAAAAAAAACTCGAGATTGTCCTGGACTTATAGCCTGGTGATTTGTGCTAGTGCTGTTATTATAAAACCGTTTGGATTTGAACCAAGCTTAATGCATATTACTTTTGTTGACAAAAAAAACAAAAAAAATTCGAGATTAATAGTCTCTGAATATCAACTCTTATATCCACATAACTTTTGAATTTTATTGTTGTTTTTGTTAGTTTTTGTGCTTTATGATTATTCTAATTTATATATATATATATATATATATATATATTCTAAAGTATTTTCGCTACAACAGTTATGAAAGATTTAATGTTATATGCATTAAATTTACAAGATGTTTGGTGATCGGTTCTAGTTAGACTTTTCTAATTCTCAAATTGAAGAAATATAGTCGACAAAATTTGAGGAAATATAGTCGACAAATAAATACTCAAGTCTTTGGTCATAGATCCCCCCAAGAAAACATTTATGTTTTATTTAACAGGCACAAAGTCAATTGATATTAAATCGATAAAAAAACAAAAGTCAAAGGTCTCAAACCTAAGATAGTTACTGAAGCTGATGGTATATGTAAATTAAACCTACTTGTGTGATATGAAAATAAAAGTCAAGTTTTATTTTAAATGCAATCTGATTAATAGTAAGTTGTAATCACATAGGTTTTGTCAACCACGTAGGTTTTGATTAATTCGTATAAGCTACTTAATAAAGTAGTAATATATGGCTGGAATGCACGGTGAACGTGAACGTGGGAGAGAAATTAGTATTAATGAATGATTAAATTAGTAACAAGTGGGCTTACCATTAGGCACATATTTAATTAGTTCTTTTGGTATCATTAGTCTGCACATATATAATCCTGAAAACTTGTTTTGTGTGTGTTTTGTTTCAGTGACCACGTGGTTTTTCCATTACCGTCTAATTATTCAGATTAATTTTTTCATTAGTGCCAAAATAGAAATTAGTAATAAAAAAATATAAGAAATTTTGTTTTGACAGAAAACAATTTTAAGCAAATTTATTACAGATAATGAAGTGTGTATGTACTATGTAATAACTGATTTTGGCCAATTTAGTTGGGAAACAATATCACTAAATACGAGGTAAAATATTTTAGAGGTAACTTGGTGAATATAATATGTATTTTGTGGACCATCTATTCATATCATCTAAACTTGAGTACAAAATGAAGAAAAATATTATAAATTCCAATATTATTCCTAGCATATTGCCATATTGTCGTAGCGATGTTATTTTAAATGATTTAAAATCAAAGTACACCAGTAAAAAGATTAAATTTGAAATGGACACTGAATAATAGACCAACTATAAAACATATTCACCTCAATTTTCATTTCTTTTGCAATAGGATTTCATCTAGTATAATTTGATCTTGATTCTCAACAATATTATCCACTAAATGATCCTAAACTGTTTTATGCCACAAAACTATACTAACATATAACAATGATTTATAATTATCTAACTTGAGTGGTAGTGTGAGTGTAGCCTGGTAAAAAAATATTTTTATCACACATCTTTACTCCTTTGTTTGTGTTTGAAGGGTTAATAATTATTATTATTTTTTTTTATAATAAGTGTTGGAAGAATTTTCTCGATTCACCAAGATTATTATTTTATATTTTCACTGTAATTTTAATAAAAAAATTAACTAATTTTTTAATAATATTATAAAAATTAATCAACGTAAATATAATTAAGATGACACTTATTTTTTTGTAAAAAGTATGCAAAATATCTGAAGTAGAGATAATCTCAAGGGGTTAGTAAGGAGGCATGATTAAAGAACTAATAAAAATCCTAAGGGTAGAGCCTTCCGCTAAAATGGCAACAATATTAGCTCCTTTGTCTCTTCTTAAGAGCCAAAATTGCCCCTTTCTTTGACTTAATAATTTACATTAAATTAACAACGATGGCTAAATTTTTTTGGGTCAAAATCTCACACGCTCTTTTTTTTCTTTTGCATGCTCTTAGACACGTGCTCTCGTCACTCTTTCAGAAATGAGCTGTCTCCAAGAATTAAAGAAAAAACTAAAAAGGTTCGACTTTAGGAAACTCCCTCTTCTCTTCTCTCTCCTCCACTGCCTATAAAACCAATTCATCTCTCCCACTTCATTTTTCATCATCATCATCTACATCTCATCAAACACAAAGTTACTTAAAACACACAAAAATTTAACTAATTGGGTTTTGATCAAAGATCAAAATTTGGAATTATGGATTTCTCCGGTTTATTCCTCACTCTCTCCGCGGCGGCTCTTTTTCTCTGCTTAATCCGATTTGTCATCGCCGGATTCCGCCGTAGCTCCTCCTCAAATCTTCCACTTCCTCCTGGAACAATGGGTTATCCTTACGTCGGTGAAACCTTCCAGCTTTACTCTCAAGACCCCAATGTCTTCTTCCAATCCAAACAAAAAAGGTCCTTATTATTACAAAAACCCCAATAAAAAAAAACACAAAATTTTCATGAATAATCCAGAACAATCCGACTAATTCTATAATTTTTCTAAAAAATTGTCATCCACAAAAATTGGGTAATCCAGACAAATCCGACCAAGTCTAAAAAAAGTTGACTTTGTTTTGTTTTGTTTTGTTTTTGACAGATATGGATCGGTGTTCAAGACTCATGTATTAGGATGTCCATGTGTGATGATCTCAAGCCCTGAAGCTGCCAAATTCGTTCTTGTCACCAAATCTCATCTCTTTAAACCGACTTTCCCCGCTAGTAAAGAGAGGATGCTCGGCAAACAAGCCATCTTCTTCCATCAAGGAGACTATCACGCTAAGCTTAGAAAGCTTGTTCTAAGAGCTTTCATGCCTAATTCTATTAGAAACATGGTTCCTGACATTGAATCAATCGCGAAAGAATCACTTAATGCTTGGGATGGAACACAACTCAACACTTACCAAGAAATGAAAACAGTAAGTTTTTTACATCCTCTGTTTTCAAAAACAGAGTATCCTCTGTTTTTGTCACTCTCCTCTGTTTTTTTTATCTGACTTTGGTTTCTTTGGTGTTAACAGTACACTTTCAACGTGGCGTTGATCTCAATACTCGGAAAAGACGAAGTTTTTTACCGGGAAGATTTGAAACGATGCTACTACATTCTTGAGAAAGGTTACAACTCGATGCCGATTAATCTCCCCGGAACACTATTCCACAAAGCGATGAAAGCTCGTAAGGAGTTAGCTCAGATTCTTGCTAAGATCTTATCGAAGAGAAGACAAAACCAATCTACACACAAGGATCTTCTCGGATCATTCATGGAAGACAAAGAAGGATTAACCGACGAACAAATCGCCGATAACATAATCGGAGTAATCTTTGCCGCGAGGGACACGACAGCAAGTGTGCTTACTTGGATCCTCAAGTACTTAGCTGATAATCCAACTGTACTAGAAGCTGTCACTGTAAGTTAAAAACAACATTATTCAAACGAATATAGTCATAAAAAGGAGTGGTAGTTCCGTAAATTAATAAGTTTTTGTTGGGTATTTTCAGGAAGAGCAAATGACAATAAGGAAAGGGAAAAAAGAAGGTGAGAGTTTGACTTGGGAAGATACAAAGAAGATGCCACTAACTTATAGAGTCATTCAAGAGACAATGAGAGTTGCCTCAATCTTATCTTTTACATTTCGAGAAGCTGTTGAAGATGTTGAATACGAAGGATATTTGATACCCAAAGGATGGAAAGTATTGCCGTTATTTAGAAATATTCATCACAATGCCGACATCTTTTCTGATCCGGGGAAATTCGATCCTTCCAGATTCGAAGTCTCCCCGAAACCAAATACGTTCATGCCATTTGGAAATGGGATCCACTCTTGTCCAGGAAATGAGTTAGCTAAACTTGAAATCTCCACTCTAGTACATCATCTCACCACTAAGTACAGGTTGGTACTTACTAAAATCACTAGTCTTTTCTGATTATTATCATTGTTTTTGGGAAATTTTTTTCTGATAAGGGGTGTTTTGGTAATTTCAGGTGGTCAATTGTGGGACCTAGTGATGGGATTCAATATGGGCCGTTCGCTCTTCCACAGAATGGATTGCCTATTGCCTTGAAACGAAAACCAGAGTTCTGACATATTCATAACTACGAGAATACCCTCAGCTTTCTAAAATTAGAAAGTGGAGAATTTTTTTTCAATTTCAGAGAAAACCATACAGAAAAAATAAAATAAAAATCCCAAATGGGACCCCCCAAGTGTATATAAATTCTAGTTTTTTTAGTTTCTTAGAGAATATAGAGGATTAAATTTTGGGAGAAAATTAAGGAATTAGTTATATTAATGTTCCATGTGTATGTAAGCCGGTTCGTCCGTAGTTGAGACTTTCTCAATATTTTATTTTTTGGATGTTGTAATTTTTCTCAAATTGTAAATTCTTTTGGTATCAATGTAATGAATCACTATTAATGGAATGGTCAAAGCGAATTCCCAACAATTCTCTGGTTTTAAAACTTAAATGTTCAGTAACCGATCTTGTTAAGTTATTGACTTCTTTGATCACACTAATTATATAACTTACAAGGAGAAATACTACTCATAGTTTTCATTTATGCTATTTTTAAAAACATATCATCATGAAAACATACGAAAATAAAATTAGATTAAAGTATTTTTTAAATGATGGAATAGATTAAAAAAATCATCTGAACTATGGGTCCAAATGGTAACAATGAGATTTTAGATTTCAGCTGAATTCAGCTGAATTTTAAAGATGGTTACCGGTTGGATTAGTTTATTTTGTTAACAAATTCATCTGGAATTAATACACCTAAGCTAGTGTTTCTCCATCAACCATACATAGGGAAATAAGACTAGATTACTTTAAATAATTATTTAAATTCTTTTTCTTTAACCATATAATTATCAAGAAATTTTTTCGTAAAACAAATTAAAAAAAAAACAAAAACAAAAGAGTACATTTTATATCATGAAACAATAAGAAAACAAAATCGAAGTTAATATAAAAATAAATTTTAATTTTAATAATTTTGATTTTGCTTAACTTTTAGTGATCGAATAATTTTAATTCTGCAACATGTAATCGAATAATTTTAATTTTGCTTAACTTGTAGTGATACACTAAATGTTGTCCGGATAACAAAATAAATTAAAATATGAAAACAGGTTAATATAAAAATGTTTTATAAATATGTTAACTTGTTATTTTGAATTTTTGTTTAATTATTATAGTTACATAATCGAAGTCATTTATATTTATTTAATAAAATTTATACGTTATATTCAGTCAGATTCCATTTAACCGATACCATTTACATTTTAATATATTCACCTAAATTTCGTTGAAAATCTCAAATAAATTCAGGCAGATTCAGCCGGTACCATTTCACCCTAAATTTTTCTTATAAATATTTACCTTTATTTATCATCTCACTTTATTTTTTCTTTCTGGTAAAATTTTAATATGATTTTAGAAAATCATAACTTTGTTGAAAACTAAATATTGATGGAATTTAGTTATTTTTAAATAAATTATTGGTTAATTATTGATTTTTTATAAAAAAAAATATGTTACATTCATCCAGATTCCATTCAGCCGGTACCATTTGCATTTCAATATATTCAGCCAAATTCCACATTCAGCCAGATTCAGCCGGTACCATTTATACCCATAGATGAGTTTTTTTCCTATTAAGCTAATACTCCATCCGCTTTAGTTTGAACAATGTATAAAGGATTCTTTTTCATTTTATTCTAACTAACGTTTTCAAGTTTCTATGGAAAATTAATTGATTTTTTAAAAAAAAAATTTGAATTATGTGTATTGTTTTATAATTGTTTGAAATTTTTTGGAATAGATTATAAAACATATTTTAGTTTTAATTTTATATATATTAATCTGTGTTTTATATATTTTAATCTGTGTGTAAAAAATCTTAAGCATCAGATAAACGGAAACAAGACGAGTAGTTTTTTTGTAATACAAAATGAGTAGTTGAGCATTACTTTTTTTGGTTGAATACATTTTTCAATAAATATTTGCAAGAAATAATTTTCCACGGTACCTTTGAGCAAAAAACCATCGGCTTCCTATTTTTCTGATAAATGAATATAACATCAAAGTTAAAGTATAATATCCAATTGCGGAATGATAATGTAAATAACTACTTTAGCAAATGCATTAACTTTTTGACTGAACCAACAATGTAAAACTAAAAACATGTTTACACATTCGATCTGAATGTAATCACCTTTTAAATTTTGTAGTATTTTTGGAAAAACGTATTATAAAATAAAAAATATTTTTTAGAATCCACTTGGTTAGTCTTTTTTCGTTGTACCATTCGTTTGATTACGAATGTAACATTTAGCTGGTCAAAAGAATTCAATACCTTTCGTGAAAAGTATTTTTTTTTATATTAAATATCATATCAGAAACAGTTGGAGAGTAAACCAATGTTGAAATTATTTAATTATTTAATTAAATAACGTAAGAATTGCTAAAAGTTGATTCCATTCTAATCTTTTCTATGAACGACTTTGACCATTCGTCGTGAATTATACTCCCTCTGTCTCATATTAGATGAGGTTTTGGGAGTTTTTTTTTGTATCAAATTAGATGATGTTTTAGGTTTTCAAGATGAAATTAAATGTATTTTTATTTAATATGACTTTTAGTATTCTGCAGATTGATTTATTATTGGTTGAAATGTGTTAAATTGAATGATAAATGATATTTTTATATGGGAAAAAACAAAAATTTATTGAACTCTTAATTTGTGTGCCACAACCTTAAACATCATCTATTATGAGACAGAGGGAGTATGCTAATCGGGTCAATGTGATTAAATTCGTTTTTTTTTTGTTGTTGTAAGAATTTACTGAAAAGAATATGCAGCTATAAGTTATATGATTGATTGCTTTCATGACCACCTTCATTGAATGCTTTCATGATATTTCACCTATATCTTTTTTTCTTTTTTTGTGAAAACTTTTTAAAATAATTTATTCAAAATCGAGTTGATTTTATGTAAGACATTTGAAATTCAGAAAACCAACAATATTAATATATAGAAACTAAAGTTTTAAAAATAAAAATCGACATATAAATATAACAATAAATTCGAATGCTTAAAAATATTTTTAAATGTTATACATACATATAACACTAAATTTGAATGATTGAATATTTTTAATTGATGTCAAGATAATTTAATTTAGAATACTTCTATTAATATACATTAGGTTAATATATATGATAATACATTAATCTATATCATTGATCCTATATTGTTTTCATTAATATCTTTATATACAATTGTGAGACACATTGTCCTACGTGGCATCCTCTCAATGATTCTAGAGTTTTTCATTAAATTTTTTTTAATTTGATTGGTCGTTATTCCATGTCATCAAAAGCCCTTATAGATTTCTCTACGACCCATTTGCGAAAAAAATAATTAAACCCAACCCTGTATAAAAGCCCAAAATAACATTCAAAACCTTAGAACAAAATCTTTATATACAATTGTGAGATATATTATCATACGTGAAACTCACAAAATTTCAGAGAAATATAAGAAAATATGTTTAAAAATATTTGTAAATCAGATAAAAATTATGTTTTAAAATCTTTATAAATCTTAGATTTTGTACTCTTAAATTTTGTTTCAATTTTTCAATCTCTAAACCCTATATGCCTATGTTATATCTATATATATATATATGTATATTCACATAGCTATAATAACATTGTATAGTCTTCCAATTTTACGGTGGTGGTTTGTTATGAAGCTCATCTTCTTTTAGCAATTTGTTGTTTTGGGTTTCACTTTCCTTTGTTTCCTCTATTCCAATTATTTTAATATTCATTTGTTTAAATTAATCTAGGCATTATATTTCTTCTTTTCCAAGATGCCTATTAAACTATGGTGTCAATCAACTATGGTGTCCCAAAACAAAAATTATTATAAGAGTTTGGCCCAATATGTGATGTCTTGGTCAATTTTTTTTTTTCGGTCACGAATCTTGGTCATTTTAAAACTTGATATTCATAGCTGATAGAATTCAATCATCATCTATCATGATTTAACTAAAGACGTAAATAACTTTTAATTATTTGGTTTATGAAAATAATTCCTAGAATAATCGTCCCGTGCTTTAGTACGGGGACCGCCTTGTTATTTAATATCTACAAGTCGTCTAGGCCTAGTGGCATATGGTAAATCTACATAATGCAGACAACACCAGTGCACTCGAGATCGAATCATGCTCCATGTACAACTTTCTTTATTATACACGATATTACGATGGGTGGCTCTGAATACATAACTCTAGATCTTCGAAACTTTTATGTATTCTTTAATATGTAAAAATTGTATTTTTTTAGTTTATGCTCCAAACGGCAAACCTGATGTAAACGCCTTTAGATCTTTAACCAAAAGGCAAAGAGGCTTTCATGATCACTTCTTAATTATAAATACAAAACAAAAAAAAAACGATAAAGTTATGATCAGTTTCCAACTTCCAACAGATCGAAATATATAATTATAGACTATAGCGCAGAAATACGGTTCCTACTTCGTACACCTTTATGTGCGGTTAAACTTTATGTTGTTTAAAGTATCTATCAATCTATTTTTATTAGACTTTTGGTCATTAAACAAGAGTATCATAAGTTACAGTATTTGGTAGGTAGTTGCAAACTTGCAATATATATATTAGGGTATATTAATCATAGTTTAATTAATTGTGAAGAATCAACAGTCTGTCAAAGTGGAGATGTGACTGTACTTTAATATACTGCTTGATTAGTAGGCTGTAATCCATGGTTTAACTATTAGTCTTAAGGCATAAAATGATTAGCTAAGGACAAATAAAAACACAAAAATATCTAATCTACACTAAACAACTATATATATATATATACATATATATATATGTGGATAAGATAGATTCCTTGAATTCATAAAATCATAAACTGTGTTGGATAATCAAATTTTGTTACGATTTAGGTGTATCGTTTAAAAAGCGGAAATCAGTATAATAACCAATAAAAAAAACTATATTTCAACAAATAACCAGATATATTTTGATTATTATTATACTTTTACTGATTATTCAACAAATTTTCCCTTTAGAATATTATTTTTGTTCGAGAAATATGCTTCTTTAGAAAATCTGTCCATGAAACATTTTTATTTTAATATAAGAGATGTTAGTTATTTGTCATTGACATGGAACATTCATGTATGTTATTGTCACAAGCCTCGTTGGAAATGACTTGGTTTATGCGTGATTGTTAAATTTAATTAATGAAAACGACTTAAACCAATCCATTTTGTTAATGGGATTGTTTTTAATGGGAAGTGAATTTTATTATTTTTAGTAATCAACCCATTGCCACAGAAGTACAAAACCGAGATACGTTACGCTAATTATAAGTGATCAGCAAAAACTAATATCAAAAGTCTGAATTGATGTTTTGCATTATCTTTATAACTGATTGTTCAGTTATTAACAAATAGTACAAACATCGATTCGTATGACACATAAATCTACAGTAGACGGGTTACGGGCTTAAAACTCTGTAACGGATCCATTTAAACCCGCGGGCCTAAATCTAATTATGGGCTTGTAGATTGTGCCTTAAAGGCCTTACAATGAACTTGTTCTCAAATTAGTTTGAGTTTCTCTGTATTGGAACTGCGTCTCTATCGTCCGTTGCTTAATCTCTCCAGGTATGCTTCTTCGATTGATAAACCCTAGTTGTTCACTTTCTATTGTATAACATCTTCTAGATTCATCAGAATTTTATTTGTTGTTTCAAGTTTATCTCGGTGAGCTATAAACCCGGATACTCTCAGAACCGGTCATGATGAGGAAGTTCAAGCCCCATGAAAAGGTGCTTCTTAAGAAAGTAAATTTCTTAGAATGGAAAAGAGAAGATGGGCATCGCGAGAACATGATTACACAACGATTCCACATGGGAAGTCGTGACGATTACAAAAAGTTTGCAACTTTGAAACCTCTGTTATTCTGGGTTTTAGTGTTTTCTGATTCTTGAGATTGTTTTTTCTTTTTGGCTGTGTGTAGATATGCAGGATTGTGTAGGACGGTGCAAAAGTTGACTGACGTGATGAAAAAGATGGATCCGGCTGATCCTTTTCGGATTCAGATGACTGATATAGTGATATGCTCTTGGACAAGCTGTGAGTTTTTCTGTTTACTAAGTTTATAACAATTCTAGTGCTTCTTACACAAGCAGTGGCTAGCTCTTTGTTTAGCTCTATAGTTTAGGTTTTGGAACAAAAAAGTTTACCATTTTCTCCAGCTCTCACATTGACTTTCTTTATCTTTCTGTATAAATATAAGCTCCTACTCCAAGATGTCCTTATGGTGCTAGTCTGGTTAATTACCTTGAAGACAGATGAATTGAAGCTTCTGCTTAGATTTTACACCCTTTGTTTGAAATTTCTTAGAGGCTCTTTGGTTACCTACATTAGAGTTTCAAGGCTCTTACAAGATCGTTTTCCTCGTTAGCTTCAGTGTAGATATTCGTAACAGTGGATATAAGATCTGCTTGCATTTAGAATAAATAGAGCCAGTTTACCCATTCTTTTTAATTGCATGACTCCAGTCTGTGATGAATGGCTTATGTTTCCTCCATTTCTGCTGCAATTACAGATACAACATGGGGGTCGTTCCGACTAGGAAAAGCTTGAGTTTAACTGAAAGGTTAAAAGTATCTTCCTTCTGTAGGTAAGGGTTTATGCAGAGCCTTCTATAAATGGTTCCTTTTTTTCCCTTGAAATCCCATGAATGATTAGGCCTAATTTGGATCTATTCATTTCATTTGTAGGCGTAGGCTATCGACTGTGTTGGTTCACCTGAAGTATGCAGAGCACTTAAAAGAAGCTGTGACATATATAGAGCAAGGACACGTTCGTGTAGGACCAGACACAGTTACTGATCCAGCTTTCTTAGTAACTCGAAACATGGAAGATTTCATCACTTGGGTTGATTCTTCCAAGATTAAGCGCAAGGTGCTTCAGTACAATGATAAATTGGATGACTATGACATGATTGCGTAACTGCAATGCTTTCTTGGTTTCTAAAAGCTAAAGAAAGGTTCAATTCTTATCATGCAGGGTTTGGATATTATTGTTATGTTGTTAGGAATATCAGAGATGTTAAATGTGTATACTTTTTATTTTGTATTTGTTACTTTCATAATAAGAAGAAAATCCCATAATATTGCATTTTGGAGCAAGCCTTGGATCTCCACCTTGTATCACAGTGTTTATACATCTGAATGGCTTTATGGGCCAACCCACATTTCTCATAACTAGAATCAAGAATGACCTAGTAGCATCCCATGGATTTAGCATGATCCACCAGATTCTTCCCACGAAACTTGAAACTTGGAGAGTTGACCTAGAAGCTCGATAAATCCTTTCTTCTTAGATTTGGACTCGAGTGATGCTAAAATGGACCGAAAGTCGTGGACTGGAATTAATCTAGAAAAATCTGAAAAGCAATTGAGATCTTTAAAACATGGGCCTTCTAGAAAGCCCAAATACACTCAAAAGATAGACAAACGGCATACACAGATCTCCCCGCCTTTATATAATCACGACGGAGACGAACACAAATCCATGACGGTCCCGAGACACACAGAAACAGAACTTTTTTTTTCTTCTTTCAAAAATCAACATTTCAACCCAAACTAAGAACCCTAATCGTCTCTATTCTCTGATTCGCTCCACTGATAATGGCGAGTGAGACTTCGAAATCCTCCTCGCCGTCGCCATCTCCATATCCGTCATCTTTACCTCCTCCGTCGTTAGGAACCAACAATGTCGGCGATACGTTTCTAGGAAGCTTCATTAGTTTAATTTCTAAGTACGAGATCCGATACGAAGGCATTTTGTATCATCTCAATGTTCAGGACTCGACGCTAGGTCTGAAGAACGGTACGGATTCGTAAAACCTATTCGCGATTTTTCGGATTTTCCTTGGTTTAGCTTGATTTACATGTTTATGCTTGTGTATATCTCTGCAGCTTTGTTTGTGCTTAGAGTTTTGAGCTATATATGCTGAAATTTTGATTCCAATTCCGTTCTTGTTAGTGATTATGGTATCTGGAATTGGTCTAGATAAACGAGAGGATGTAGAAGAAGGTTGGACATTGATTTATGAGTAGTTCTCCGTTTCAATTTTGTGTTGACATTTAGTGGAGAGTGTTAAATTTGGTATTCTGAACAAAATATGGAAACCATTATTTAACTGAACCTTGAGACTTAAAGTTAACCATGAACAAAATATCCCTTGTGCAGTAAGGTCATGTGGAACTGAGGGGAGGAAGAAAGATGGGCCGCAGATTCCGGCATCTGATAGAGTGTATGATTACATTCTTTTTCGCGGAAGTGATATCAAGGTTAGTATTCGGACTCCTTACGTTTAAACGCATTTTATGTATCAATTGGAATCCCTGAGAAATAACTGTTTGAGAAGTTTGAAGATTCTTTGTAGCGATGGTGATGTTTTATGATAATATGCTTTTTGGTGTTTCCAGGATCTACAAGTTAACCCTACTCCATCTGCACAGCCAAAACAGGAGATTCAAAGTGAACAAGTTACGAATGAGGTATATACATTCATGTAGAACTTGGAAAATTTTAAGTGCCTGTTCAGATTATCAATTTGGATGATTTTAGTTGTCTTATGAATTTCATTGTTTACAGCCTGCGCAGTCAAGGCCAACTATGAGCTCTCCGCTTACTGGCTATGAAAGTGGTTATGGTTTGGGAAGAGGAGGAGCAGAATGGGTCCATACACCTGCTTTAAGTAGTAAACCGTTTCCTACCCCACAACATTCACCGTTTCCTACTACACAGCATTCACCGGTTCCATTAAGCTTCAAACCTCCTTTACCTAATTCTGGAAGTCTGACAGAATCACCAGTGAGCCTAGCTGGTTCAACTCTAAGTAATGCTGGTTCCTCTATGCCCTTGCCTTCTTTTATGCAAGGAAACAAATCAGCTTCAACTAGTGCTCCTCTTGGTATGATGCAGCGGTCAGTTTCACCTAACTCGATGATGCACAATGCTCCGCAAATTGTAGATGATTTTACTTCACCAATTATGGGAGTAGTGAATGATGCATCACAAGTTGTTACTCGTCCACCAGACCTTGCTTCTAATCGATCATACCCTCCTTCCCTAGGTCAGGCACAATTCCATACTCCACCTGGCCTTGCTTCATCACCCTCTATCCCTTCTCCCCTTTCTGAAGCACAGCTTTCTGCTCAAAATATTCAGAACAGTTACCCCTTTGCACCCCAGCCAGTTGGTAAAGCTGTTTATGACTCTCGGTCTAATCATCCTAACCGACCTATACCTTACCAGTTACCACCTGTGACTTCTATTTCATCTCCTGTGATTTCTGGTCCGCTGTCAAACTCGCCTCAATCATTCCTTGGTATGCAGCCGTTACTGCAATCTAGACAGCAGATGGTAAATAGGGGTCAAGAGATGTTTGCTGCTAACAATTCGGTAGTAGATATGCCATCACGAGGTCTTGCTACACCATATCAAGCACCATTGCTGCCTCTTCCAGATTCAGCTCATCAGGTCTCTTCTTTTATCCTACTTCTTATGTTTTCTTGTGATTATCACACCTATGCATTTTTCTCATGGTTAATGTTTTTTTTTTTCCAAGATTCATTGGTTCTTAGATTCATGATTTCACTAGCATTGGTACATTTGAACTCATGCCATGGTTTCTTATATGTTTTTTGTTCTGGTTTTAAATGTGTTGCAGTCTCGAATCCCTAGTTCTAGCATTGAGTTCACTGAAGAATTTGATTTTGAGGCAATGAATGACAAGTTCAAGAAGAGTGAACTATGGGGTCTTCTTGGAAAAAGCAATCAAGGGAATCAAAATCATTACAGTGAACAAACTGCAGTTGAGCCAAGCGAAGAAGGGAAGGCAAAGGTATGATCAAGTGTAGTGAAGATCTGACATTATTTCAGTTAACATGATCTATATGATACTCAAAGCAATTTTGTTTTTGTTCTTGTTGCAGCCTGCTTATAACAAGGATGACTTTTTCGACACAATTTCTTGCAATCAACTTAACCAAGTGGCGAGAAGCGGACAACAACAACACAACCAGCTTCCCGAGCACATGAGACAAGCCCCAGAGGTGGACAGAGATTTCCAAAAATTTTCTTCCTCAAATCGCAATAGTGTTTGGTTATGTGACCTTTTTTGCTTTTTTTTGCTCTTATTTCAGGTGTATGGTAACCATTTTCAAAGGCCACTTCAACCACAACCCGGTCAGGGTGCATATCTGGCTGCACAAAACAATTACAGAGGCGGATATAATTCTTACAACAACAACTACTCAAACTCGGGTTACGGTTATTACAATGGCGGGAGAGGCCGAGGCAGAAACACACATTTCTGACCTGGTGAGATTTCTGTCTTCCTCTAGCCTACCTGCATCTCCTTCTATCGCTGTTTCCGAGTTCAGTTTCCTTTAGGTTAAAAAAAAAAAAAAAGTTTTACAGGTAGCAATATTTGTAGGCGTATCATATTGGCAAGTTCATGTTCCTTTTTTCTGTTTTATTATGAGCTTTTTGCCTCCGGAAAGAATGTTGGTTCTTTATGTAGAGAAAACAAAAAGTATTAGTGAACCTTTTTGGTATATGCAAATCATGAAATATATATTCTTCCTGTGTTTTGATATATACTAAGAGATTAAATTTACATATGCACATAAGCAAAGTTAGTAACACTTACAAGTTAAGAATTTCTTTTTGATAATAAACAAAGCACATTAGACGTTGTTACATATATACAAATAGAAGATTCCTTAAATTTTTTAGCAAGTATACAACTTTATACAGATATATGTAGGTTACTTGCAAAGTCTGTTTTGGCTTTAAACCAAGGGGAAAGAAAGATACCAAAGATTTTGCCCACCTCATAGGGTTTAGTACCAATCCTTCAAATTTTATCTTCTCTCAAACATCACCTCAAATCCACCAAACGGCCAAGAATTTGGTCTCAAAGCCGGATGCTGTCTTATCGAATCCCGAACCAAAACCCGAACCCGAGAGCCTTATTATTCAGTAATGCCTAGATTGGGCTCTCGTCATGGCACCAGTCCTATCATATGGTGTGCAGCAATCATCTGTGCAATTATCTCTGTTGGTGTTATCTTTGGTGGTATTGTAGTCTTCGTCGGTTACATGGTCATTCATCCGCGTGTACCCATTATTAGTGTCGACAGCGCTCACCTCGATTTCTTAAAGTACCCACTCTTCCCCTTTTTGTTAATTTCGAATCTTGATCATTACATAATTTTGGTTTAAATTGATCAGGTATGATATAGTTGGAGTCTTGCAAACACAGGTAACAATTGTGATGAAAGCAGAGAACGATAATGCTAAGGCTCATGCGTTGTTCGATGACACGAAATTCACGCTAAGCTATGAAGGTCATCCAATAGCGTATTTAAAAGCTGCCGAGTTTGAAGTTGATAGGAAGGCATCAATGTATCACCATTACTTGGTTCAGTCATATCCAATACCATTGAATCCAACAATGATGCAAGCTATAGACTTCGCCATCAAACAAGATGTGATTACATTTGAGCTCAAAGGTGGATCAAGGACTCGGTGGCGAGTCGGACCATTAGGATCGGTTAAGTTCGAGTGTAACCTTGGCTGTCAGCTCAGGTTTAGACCGTCTGATCATAATTACATTAGAACTCCTTGCAGTTCCGCTAATAAGCATTAGGAACTCTTACATTTCATTTTACTTGATTAGCTTATTATATTTTTGGGGTTATTATTTTACCTTCCTCTAAATAAATTGTTACAAGTTATATAAATTATTCATGATACTGTAAGTCTGTAATATCAAATGAACAAGGAAGAAATTCAGTTTTTCGCCTAAAGGAAAATTCGACTTAAGATTTATATGAATTTTGGTATAACAATTTGATTTCTTCGATAGAAATACCGAGTTTTTTTTTTTTTTTTTTTTTAGGTTCTTTCTAAAATAGAAAAGTTGCTTTCCGAATCTTTTTTGCGTGGAAGGAGACGTATAATCTTGGCGCTTTGGTATATTTATTGTACCTTGGATTTGGCCTAACATCCGTCTAGATCTAGTTTTTGTGATGAGCCTCAACTGGTCTATCCTTAATTAGTAATCTTACTTGCCACTAGAGCTTGTGAACTATGTTGGTTAAGTTAGTTTTGTCCATAATCCAAATTTCAAAAAATTTACCCCTTTTTCTTCTTTTTAGGTATATAGTTTACTAGTTTGTAACCAAATTGGACTAAACGGAGATCTCTATGTATTTTGTGATATAATAGAACCTCTTTAAATTAATACTTGAGAACTTAATATTTCTATAAATCAATTTGTGTTTTCCGGTTCCAAAATTAGTTTGTGAGCCAAATAATACATATATAAATAATATTTTCTTAAATTTATAAAATTATTATTGTTCAAAAATTATTAATCTATAGACATTTTTTAAATATAATTTTTTGGGTATATGCATGCATATTGTTCAACAAAAGTTGTAAAATACAAAAAAGGTGGATTATGCATGCACTTAAAAAAATCTTTTAGGTAATAACGATTTTAAGATTAAACTTGATAAGCATGACAGCCACAGATGAGGTGTTTAGTCAACCAGCTGTCAAATCTTTACTTACCATTTTTCCAGTCATATGTTCTTAGAACTTTTAGATACCGAATATGTAAAAGGGACTATGCAAACGTGTCAAAATTCAAGTGGTTTTATTTTTGTATAAATTATCCAACAAACGTAGGTTAAAACTCATTTTTTTATAAAACTCATTCTAATTCTCAAGCTAATTCTAAATTTTTGTTTAGGCTCGAACATGGCAGCGAGGATTAAGTCGAGATCCATCAACCATAGCTGCAATCCTAACACATAGATGCATAAATGGTATGTTAGTTTAACACTTTTTCTTCTGTTCAATACAGTTGAGCAAGATTTACTAATTGAGACATGTTTGGTTTCATTAGGATAATTGATAGATATTAAAGTTAAACTTGATTTGGATGAACTTAATTTTGGGCTAATGATGAAATAAC
>OVAF01001927.1:0-18496 GCA_900406245.1 Odontarrhena argentea | reverse complement strand
CATTGTTTTTGTGGTCAGTGAGCTATAAATGATTCTTTCTCATTTCCAACTTGGTAATTATTTTGGCTTAGGCTTTCGACTTCCATATAAAAAGTAAATGCTAAGAAGATGTGATCTATCTATTCTGATCCTCACATGGCTGGTGTGAATTCTGTTTTTAAACGTTTATGGCTGGATTTTGAATTAATAATCATTAGGCATGAATTGTTATATGCTTTTTTCATCTCTGCTACACTGGTACTTCATATATGAGCCGTTGAACAGGGGTTTTACAAACGTCTCTTGTGTTTGTGTGTGTTTTTACTACACGGAGGGAAAGGCAAACAAAAAAGCGTGATCAGCCATCTGACACAGTAGAAGACAAAGGTGAGGAAGATGCTGGTTCTGAAGGCAATAATGATTCTTATGAAGAAGATGATGCAGCGCTAGAGGAAGAAAGTGACCATGAAGAGACTGAAACTGAATACGAGAAAGACGAAGCAGAGGATAAAAATGTTACAACTATTCTCATTTGCTTCTAAAGATGAGTCTTCAAAAGAGAAGCAAGAAACAGTCAAGCAAGGCGCATGCTAGGGGATTTAAAGAGAAAGGTTACAACTATTCTCATTTGCTTCTAAAGCTTAGCCTTGTTCCGCTTTTGTTTTTTAAGAATTCATTTTCTCTTTAAAATCTTGATGGCTTAACTCTACTATCTTGAATTGAATACAGGAAAATCAACTAAGAAAGGAAAAGCAAAGCCCACCATAAAAGAGATGCTTGCAGTGGTGAGCTAGTGAAATTGCCTGAAACAGATAGAAAATTACTGGGTTAAAGACCTTGGATAACTATGTCCTTATACTCTTTGTTTTTTTTCTTCATAACATGCAATATTATCAAATATTCTCCAGAAACTAAGTACGTTATTTGATTTTGCTTTTGTTTAGTTTTAATTTTGCAATACGTAGTTTGTTATGAGAACCTTTCTGGTAACATTTGTATATTTGTTGTTTGTAATAACAACATCAGGCGACCACTTCGATCTATATTTATGTAATTTTGTAATATTCAATTCATATTACTTAATACTAATTGTTAACATCAATTGTTAAAAATGATGCAAAACAAATTATTTAGTGTTATTTTCATAAATAATGTTAAAATCAGTATTAACAACATTTAAAAAAGAATTGCACATTTTGTGCACTATCATCAATTTGTCATCAAAGTTAAAAAAATACGAATGTATATACATATATGTCTTATCTATAAATAAATACATTTTATTTACTAGATTTTAAAATATGTATATATATGGTAATCAGATGTTTAATGAAACTTTATACAAATTCTAGCTATTCGAAAAACCTGGCCAGAAAACATGTAATATTTATCCGACAACCATAAACAAACCAATAAAAAACCACAGAGATTTATATTTTCTCACTCTGTTCCTAGCATGTTTTCACGCCCCTCACCTTCACTCACCTTCTCCTGCCGCTCTTTCGTCTTGATCTTTCTCTCTTGTTTCTTCCTCAAAGCATCTTCCTCCAGAGCTCTTCTCCTCGGCACCGTCTTTCACCAAATCATCAATGGACTAGGAAAAGGAGACTTCAACATTGTCACCAACCATTCTCTTCATGATCTTCTTCCCCACATCAAGCTTATTAGCTTCATCCACTCCAGCTGCTGCTAACTTCATTCTCTTTTCAAAAACATCCACAAACCTGTCCAAATCATGTAATAATATTCATCCAACTACCATAAACAAACCAATAAAAAACCACAGAGATTTATATTTTCTTAATCTCTTCCTAGCATGTTTTCATTCATCAAGTGTTTCCTCATTTTCTATTCCCAAAAACACTCCACTTTCTTTGTCTGCTCCATCCTTCCTTCACTGAAAAAACACACAAATACAAGATACATCAACTTAGAGTATGATCAAAGGAAAAAAAATACTCAAGATTATTCAAAAGTTTACTCAAAGGTTCTCTCTCCAAACTATGGCTAGACGAGGTTGAAAACGATGGTTTTTGGTTTCTAGTTTGTAGTTTTTAGTTTTAAGATTATTGTTTTTTGGTTTTAGGATTTTGGTTTATGAATTTTGATTTTTATATTTTGAATTTTAGATTTCAGTTTCGGTTTTAGTTTTTGCTGTAAGATTTTATTTCCAAAATCTCAATAAATCAATTTTTGGTTTTCAAAGAAAAAACAACGTTGATGGCAAAAACTTGATTGAGTAATTATGATAAAATAGTTTTCCTAGATCATAGGGAAACTAGTTTTTAAAAATCACGATTGGCTTAAAATTAGTTTCTTCAAAACCAAAATCCAAAAACTGATTTGGAAAACCAAAAACAATCAACACCTAACAAAACAATCAATATTACACAGTTTTTCGGCATTTCACATTTTCCAATAAATCTAAACCAATAGTTATGCTTAAAACTCAATTATTACGTTTGGAAATTAACAATTCTACATTAAAAACAGAGAAAATTCATCTTTTTGAAACATAATTTTTTCGTAGAATATTCATCTTTATGATACGGAGGTAGTAAATGTGATTAAAAAATCAATTAAATTAAATTCTGTAGTGTATAATTATTTTTTTTGTTTTAATGATATTAATATAACATTTATAACCGGTGGAAAATATTCTCCACCAATCCCAACCTCGTTGGATTTAAAAAAAAAAAATATTGATTTATGTCGACTGTTCCACGGTAGCCACGTGGTCAACCAAAACGTTCAACAAATCTCTACTTGGCCACCGTCACATCACATCTCTCCAGAAAGCCAAAACCATTTTCTCTCTCTCTCTTTTTGCCTTTTCTCCAGTATTCTTGGCGTTCACGAACACTTTCCGTTACGCAGATCTTTCCACTGAATCGAAATGAGGAATTTCAGTATCATCGAGCGATTCGCAAAAGCTTTCCAAGATCATCCTTCGCTCTCCAGGATTCTCGTCATCTCCACGATCAGGTCATTTTGAACGATTCTTACTTCTTCTCGATTCCATTTTCTGTGTAGAATTCTTACGATTTCTCCGTCATTTGTCTACGTTTCTTCGCCGTGCTCGTTGGATTTTTCTGTTTCTCGATCTGTTTCGGCTTTCGTAGATACCTATTCTCCAGAAAAAACTAGTGGACAGAGTCCGTCTGTATATTGTAGAATTCACGCAATACTTTTTTCGTAAAGAACGCATTTCATCATATTCTTAACGAATCTGATTCGATGGAACTCATTTTCGTAATCACACTCTGGATTTGTGAATTTGTTTTTGTCGCTTACGTTAAAGAGTCTTATATGTTCTGGATCTTGTCAATTCCGAAATATCTATGTTTGAATAATGTTTGTGGATTTCTTCAGATCTCTGATTTTCTGATGTTGAGCTGTTCCGGTTTTTTTTAGATTTGATTCAGATTATAGCTTGCTGATTATATATATTGTGTAATGTTACAGTGGTGGTGGACTTATAGCTTATTCTGAGGCAAATGCATCCAGTGGCACAACAAATGGTCTTGTTGAAACTGGAACCAAGAAAAAGAAGGTGGTGCTGCTCGGGACTGGATGGGCTGGAACTAGTTTCTTGAAGAATTTGGATAATTCTTCGTATGAGGTTCAGATTATCTCGCCTCGAAACTACTTTGCTTTCACTCCTTTGTTACCTAGCGTTACTTGTGGAACTGTTGAAGCTCGCAGTGTTGTTGAGCCAATTCGAAACATTGGAAGAAAGGTAATTGTGCTGTAAATCTAGTTCAAAACTGTGTCTCTCTTTCCCTATCTGGTAACTACATTGTTTTGTTATATATCTCTGAAACATATTATTTTGATTAGACGGGCATGCAGTTGCTATAGTTTAATAGCAATTCTTTGTTTTAGATGCATGAGTTGTTTTTGGTTGCAGTGTTTGTTTACCATTAGGATGATAGTTTTTGATGTTAAAAACTGCTAATGTTCGCTTGTTTCCTATATTGGTAAGCAGAAGAACGTTGATACATCTTACCTGGAGGCAGAGTGTTTCAAAATTGATCCAGCAAGCAAAAAAGTTTACTGCCGTTCCAAACAAGGCCTTCCTTCGAATGGCAAGAAAGAATTTTCTGTCGAATATGACTACCTTGTAATTGCGACTGGAGCTCAGTCTAACACCTTTAACATACCTGGAGTGGAAGAGAACTGTCATTTTCTGAAAGTAAGTTGTCTTGGCTCTTAGTTCGTTTTCATGCTCCAATTGATGTATTGATACATAAGAAGTGATCGTATATTGACTACTCATTTGTATGGATGTGAATGCTTCTGTCTGTAGGAGGTTGAAGATGCCCAGGGAATCCGCAAAACTGTAATTGATTCCTTTGAGAAAGCAAGTTTACCAGACTTAAGTGATGAGGAGAGAAAGAGAATCCTACATTTTGTGGTTGTTGGTGGTGGACCAACTGGTGTTGAGTTTGCTGCTGAGCTGCATGATTTTGTTACTGAGGATTTAGTGAGGCTCTATCCTAAAGCTAAGGATTTAGTGCGAATCACACTTCTGGAGGCTGCAGACCATATCCTGACCATGTGAAATTTCTTGACCTTTAAAACTTGTGAATCTAGAAAAAAATATGTTTCCATAAAACTTGTATACTAATTAATGGGAAGCTGTTCTCTCACAGGTTTGACAAGAGAATCACTGAGTTCGCCGAAGAAAAATTCAGCCGAGATGGAATTGATGTGAAACTGGGCTCGATGGTTACCAAAGTGAATGAGAAAGATATATCTGCTAAAACCAAAGCTGGAGAAGTTTCTACAATTCCTTACGGAATGATTGTCTGGTCAACTGGTATTGGAACACGTCCTGTGATCAAAGACTTTATGAAACAAATTGGTCAGGTGAAGTGATGTGATTACATAAATTTACACACTATGGTCCGCAACATTCTTACCAAAATCGTTTCATCTTCTCACTCTTAGAATTTGTTCCTGTAATTGTAGGGTAATAGACGTGCTCTGGCTACTGATGAATGGCTTCGGGTAGAAGGATGTGACAATATATATGCCCTTGGTGACTGTGCAACAATTAACCAGCGCAAAGTCATGGTAATTATACTTGTCATTCTTCTCAAACTCCAGACTCAAGTATATAAACCAAAAATAAAAATGCTTTCGTGTTTCAGGAGGATGTTTCTGCGATCTTTAACAAAGCTGACACAGATAAGTCTGGGACACTGACTCTCAAAGAGTTTCAAGAAGCAATGGATGACATTTGTGTTAGATACCCTCAAGTGGAGCTTTACATGAAGAATAAACGCATGCGTGGCATTGCGGATCTTCTAAAAGAGGCTGAAGCTGATGATGGATCCAAGAAGAACATCGAAATGAAGATCGATGAATTCAAGTCTGCTCTTTCTCAGGTTGACTCACAAGTGAAGTTTCTCCCAGCTACAGCACAGGTGATAAGTCAACTGGATTTTCCTAACTGTTTTAAGTCTCTCCGTTCATCATCAATATAAATCAGACCTGTTTCTTGGATGAGTTATGTAATTCTTATCTTGTGTGGCTTTTAAAGGTTGCGGCGCAGCAGGGCACTTACCTTGCTAAATGCTTTGATCGTATGGAAGAGTGTGAGAAGAATCCAGAAGGTCCCATTAGGATGAGAGGAGAAGGTCGTCATCGTTTCCGCCCCTTCAGGTTAGCCCTCCCAAAAATCTGATTCCAATACTTTTTATTATTTTTGTTTGACTTAACCAAACCCCACTTATCACGTAGTTAACAGTTTTAGTATATTTCAATTCAAAGTGGAAACAATCTATAAGCATTGCTCCTTATTACACAACAGTGCACCATCGTGAGTCTAAGATAAGACAATTTACGTGTGTTTTGAAAGAAAACCTTAATGATCATACTCTCTGAATACTATGGGTCATGTGGTCTTATTCGCTCATTAAGTTGAAAGAAATTTGACTTGAAGCCTTACACATAAGGATGAAAACAAAGATGTTAATAAGCACATTTGATTAATTTATGTAGGTTCCAAGGGTATATTAGTTTGGGGTGGTTTGAATAGGTTTTAAGTTTTTGTTGGGGGGGCACAGATTGGAATCAATGAGGATGTGTTTGTTTGATCAAATTAATATTTTGGTATGATGTAATCGCGGTGAATGTGAACAGGTATAGGCATTTGGGACAATTTGCACCATTGGGAGGAGAACAAACGGCAGCACAGCTTCCCGGAGACTGGGTTTCTATTGGACAGAGCAGCCAGTGGCTTTGGTATTCCGTCTACGCCAGGTAAACAACTAAAACAGAATGTTTGAATTGTGGTTTTACTTCATTAAAAATCACATACTAAAACGTTTTTCTTTTGTTTGAAACAGTAAGCAAGTGAGTTGGCGCACGAGAGTGCTTGTGGTTTCAGACTGGATGAGACGTTTCATCTTTGGTCGGGATTCAAGTAGCATCTGAGTATCATTATATCAAATACCAAACTCTTTATCTCTCCCTCTCTCTGCCCATGAGAAAGCTACACTAACTTTTCTTCTTTGGAAGAAAAAAGTTTTGATTCATTTCGGGGCTTTATATTTTTGTAATAAAAATAACAACCACGAAGGGACGCGGAGAGATTGCCTCGTTCTTGGGCCATAGTCTTTTGCTAATCACGAAAATTGTTATTTTCCGAGTATGTTCTTTTCTTTCTGTTAAAGACAGAAGCCTTTTCCTCACCAATTTTTTTGTTCTTCAAGAAACGTGTATTGACTTCAATCCAAGGGTTCACACGTTTTTAACACTAGTACGAATTGCTGAGCTATGTTACCTTTTTACTTTTTTTTTAATTTCTTTATCAATAATTCAATGTTTTCGAAATTAGATAGTACAATTTTTAGACTACAATTTTACTTAAAAAATGAGTATCTTTTATTTTTTTCATATTGCGAAATTAAGTTATATTACAAATTTTCATATCTTAATAAGCAATTAACATTCTGTATTTTCTCCAAAACAATATATTGTTATTTTTTATTTGCAAGTATTAATCCACAAGCAGTTTTAATGTGTTAAAACAATGGGAAGTTAGTTATTTATGAATTTGGGTATATAAAAATGGGTATATAAGAAAAATGAAAACAAAAGGAAAAACAAAGTTTATGATGAAATAAGCCTCATATAGCCAAGAGACGTGTTTTATCAAAGAATTTGAGTGTACGTGTACCTCTATCACTCTAGAACATTCAACTGTCAATCCAACATCTGGGTTTGAGTCTAATTTAAATGGGTAGTATTATCAAATTTTTGACAAACGAAAAAGAAAAAATTGTCTATTTCGACACAAACTATTAGAGACTGTAACTCGACTCACAAACTTTTTCAAATCGTCTAAATATACACCAAAAACGTCTAAACGTCAACGTCATCACCGAAAAACTTTTTTAACCGGAATCATCACCGTTAAGTTTGCTGATGTGGCATTGTCTATGTGGACTAGGTTGTCTACCACAATAGTTGAGTTTATGGGCAAATTGCCTATTTTCGACACAAACTATTAGATATTGTTACTATATACTCACAAACTTCTTTCAAATTGCCTAAATATACACTAAAAACGAAAAAAACTGAACTAATCGAATTAAACCACAACCTAATCTCGGACGTATAAAACTCGATCCCCATTGCTCATCTTTCCCAAATTTCATGAACCCTAATTTGAGAGTGTCTAACTAAAATCTGTAGAAATTAAGGGGCATAGAAGGTTAGTCGAATTCTTTCTTTCTTAATTCGGAGACGGTTGAAAGATGAGCTATGTGTCGGTGGAATCAAGCTTCAGAGGAAACGTCCGTGTATTAGCCATTTTGAAGAGGTGTGATTGCGGTGAAACATTGTAGTTTTTACGTCAACAACGATTCTGGATTTATATCGTCAATTCTTTACGTCAATATTGTTCCAAATAATTACTTTACGAAATTTAATTCTTAATTAATCTTTAGAATATGAGGTATTAAATTAAGATATGGTTAGAGGTAACCTATTTGAGAATCATATGTTTTTACAACAATCTTCATATTGAATAGTATATTTATGTTAAAATATTCAATGTTAAAATTTGTAGAATTTCAAATCAATTAACTTTTGTAGAATTTCAAAATAACATTTGTAGAATTTAACATAAATCATTTTTATAAGAAAAAAAATAAAAATTTAACAACATCATTCATTAAGTTCGACTCGAATTCATATGGTGATGTTACGAGGACACTAGCATAAAACAGGAACCACATAGATGTTTTCTAATGAAACTGACTAGGATGTATATATCGTTTATGAGAAATCATATGATTTCTGAAAGAAGAAAAAAAAAAAACAATTAAACTAGAGAATGAAGAAAATAAAATATTAAAATAGAGTAGGACATTAAAAATTAGGAGCTAGAAGTATCAACATCAGTGACGCTAATAATATCAGTGAAACCAACTTTCTTGCGTAACCGGAGAGCCAAACCGGCGGCGTCAACTCCTTCTCCGATCACCACCACTTTGTCTTTCTCTTCTCCTTCTAATCCCACAAAAGTCACTCCTGCTCCATTGTAAATATATAACTTTTCATTAAAATATCTAGATTTTAATTTTTTGGGTCCAAAAACATTCAAATATTTTAACAAGGAAATGTAATTTGCTTCATATACTTACATTACAAAATTACAATTCCAAGAATATTTGAAATTTGACTGATTATTTACCAAGTCTATCTAGTCTTTTTACTTATTAAAAAATATACTGTATGCAATACAAGGATTACTTTAATGAATAAAATCGGTCGATATAATTGAGATTAGTTTTCTTAGTTTACATTTTCAAATATGATGTATCTAGTCTAGCTTAATGCATATTATTGTTGTTGAAAAGAAAAAAAAAAAACTATGTATCTGATTTATTTTACACAACTCATTCATGTTGCACAATTACAATTTATAATCAAAATCATGTTTAATTGATCAGATCACTTACCAGTGGTTTTGGCTCCGATCTTTAGAGCTTCTGAACGGCATTTTTGACACCTCATACTTACCGACATCAAGATTTTCTGCTCATGCAAATTCAAACATTTCAAAATGATAACACAAAATGGAACTCTTTTGTATTTTTTAGTATATAAATTAAATAATTCCAATATTTAATTCGTACCTTAGCCATTTATAGAACCTCTTCAGAGGAGATGGAGTTTTTTTTAATTGAATATGGAACCTCTTGAGAGCAGCTATAGTTTTTCTATCTTTTGGTTTAAGTGATTTAAACTTAAGCGTAGGGCAAAAACAAGGTTTTATATAAATGTTAGTATAAAGACAATGCTCCACTTGTTGTGCCACATCTTGCTCGACACGCATATGCATATATACTGACAAAATGACCAAGAAATTGTTGAGAAATTTTCATTGTTACTACGACGCGGATAGCTAAGTCCTTCGTTAATAATATAGTATGCAACGTTGACGTTTAAAAGTGGGTAATGTATTAGCTTGACTCATGACTTATATGAGTCATTGGAACAGGTCTTGTAAACTTTAATGCGATCTAAAAGTTTTGAAAGTCCACAAGATGTGAATTGTAAGAATTTGTAGGGACTTGTTTTTCAAGATTTTAAAACGTTTTCTTATCATGTGGTGTAGGGTACCATATATAGCCGCAACCGACATTTCGAAATAAAGTAAATTGACCTAGTTACGTTATAACACAATTCATATCTTTTAATAAACAGTTTGGTTTCATTATTTTATAAATTTTCAGAAAACCAATTTGGTAACCCGACTAAAAAATTTTGTAATCTAGCTAACCGAAACAAACCAAACCAAAATTATAACCAAATCGAAATGTTTTGTAATGTAACTAAAATGAATTAACTGAAATCGGAAAAAAATGAATTTAAATATTTTTAATAAATGTTAACATATTTTTTACCATCAGAATATTAAGATCTTAAGGTGATGAGCAAATTTACGGCCGTCGATGGAAATAAAGGAATATCTTCGGAAGACTAAAGTCAACAAAAAAACAAATCCTTTTTGGAACTATATAAGCTCTGCTAAAAGAAAACTCAAACCAAACAAAAGAACTTAGGAAAATTGAATTTAAAAATTTGGTTGACATGATTAGAAATTTAGAAGAATTGACACCAATTGAAAACTAATAGTTTTTTTTGTTTCTAGTGATAAAAAATTTGGAAATAAAAATTTTGAGTGATGATGTATACTTTGTCAAAGCAAATTTTATAATTTGTTTTGTCAAACTGACATGGTTTTATCCCAAAACAATTTACTCCTTCAAATGACATTATCTCTCTCAAATTTTTCATCTTTTTCATACTGTTTTTGTGAGTTTTAAGGCACGTATATATCTAAAGACCATGTACCATGGTATTTCAACGATCTGGTTGATAATTCAGTTCAATTTTATTTTGTTATATAGTGAAAGTAAATAAAGTTAGTGTAGTTATTTCACTGACAAAAATTGTTTGTGATGTAAAACAAAGAGGGAAAGAAACTAGGATATTTTAATTTTAATCATTATTCTACATGATGATTTAAGAGTCAATCCTATTAATAAAATTCATGGTACATGTGAGAGATGTTTAATTTAATGATGCTATAAACTACTTTAATTTTTATAACCCCAGTTATATATATATGTTCTGCTTTTCATACAAAATTATCCTTGTTGTTATAAATTTTGGGTTTATAAAATTATACCGAATAATTAACATTATGTTTTTAACAAAATTTATGGCTAAATCCTTAATTAATAATATAGTGTGCAATGTTGACGTTAAAAGTAGACAATATACAATATATATGTTAGCTTGACTCGTGACTCATTAGAGTAAACTATAATGACATCGAAAAGTTTGAAATTCCACAAGATGTGATCATGTGAACTGAAAGAATTGTAGGAATTGTAAACATTTTTTTATCATTTGGTGGTGGGTACAATAACAGCAACTGAAATTTCGAGAAAAGTAAATTGACCTAGTTACCCAATTGTTAATCGTTAATAAATTGTTTAGTTTCATTATTTTAAAAATTCAGAAAACCAAACACGTAAGCAAACTAAAAATTTGGAAAGGAAACTGAAACAAAGCAAAACCATAATGACAACCAGATTGAAACGATTTATAATCTAATAGAACTGAAAAAATGAATTCGAAAACAATGAATTTAAATACGTAAAAAATTATAACATTTTTTATCATTGAAATTTTATTATAATTATTAAAGTGATGAAGAAATATACAATTGCAGATGGAGATGAAAATTATCTCTAAACGATTCTGCCAACAAATATTAATTCTTTTCAGAACCATTACCCTTATTTAGGAAAACTCAGTTTTTTTTTGCGAAATCAAACCAAACAAATGAACTTGGAAATTTTGAATTTGGAAATTTGGTTGATGTGATTAGAAGAACTAACCCCAACAGGAAAATTGGGGTAAACTGTTTGTTTTTTTTTTCTCTCTAGTGATTTGAAATTTTGGAAGTAAAATTTTGATGTTTGCTTTGTCAAAGCAATTTTTTTTTTTTAATTTATTTAGACGAAGTGACTTCTTTTTATCACAAAACCTTTTACTGTGTGAACTAATATCATCTCTCTCCATTTTATTGGACTCGTTTTTTCATAACATTTTATGAGTCTAGGTACATCTATATTTCTAAGTTTGAGGACCATAGCATTTTAATGATCCAATTAATAACCGAATCAATTTCATTTGATTATATAGAGAGAATTAAAAAAAAAAAAAGGGTATGTGTTATAATTTCATAGATAAAAATAGTTTGTGATAAAAAAACAAAGAGCGAAAAAGTTCAGGGCGTCTCAGTTTTAGTCACTAGAGTATAAAGTGATTTACGCAGTCATTCCTTTTAATAAAATTCATGGTACTTATGGCAAATTTTTAATTAATAACGCTATAAGTTAATTTTGATTTATTAACTCATAACGAATAGATAACACTCTGATTTTAACAAAAAATCATGGTGTTATGACAAATCTTGAATTTCATGTATCGGAATACCCGAATTGTGAATTTATAAACTCAAACTGAGTAATATACTCTCTACTTTCCATAAAATTCTTTTTATTATTTAAAAAAAAATATTTCATACAATAATTAAAAGGAGAAATTTAAAAGTATCACACATTTATGATGTATGTACTATTTTGAAATATACCACCGCGCCATGTCAATTTATAAAAGTGGTAGTATGAAAATTTTCCAAAAGGCCTTTAATTTACGATTTGTTGGTTTTTCCTTTCTTGAATTATTGAAAAATCCCTTCGTGTAACGTAGGGATAATATAAATGAAACGAGGTTGTTGAAAAAAAAAAAAAAAAAATTATTAAAAAATCCGTGTCTTTTTCTTTAACCATGATAATAATAAAATCCTCAAATTCCACGATCACTGGTCCTTGGTTCAATTTATCCCAATCAGATGTTCTTATTGATAGCCTCGTCATTGTTTTCCCATGATTTTTCATTTTCAGTTTGATCCATCTCTATCTCATGATTTTTGTTATTGTAAAAATTTCAGGGTACAGTAAAATTCTTTTATACTAACTAATGTTTTCATTATGGCAAGTTCATTCCTCTCTCTAACAAAACTTTGAAAATTAGATGTAAAATTTTATAAACTTGCAGGTTTTATAAGTCAACTGCAGGTTTTGAAAAATCTTTCATCAACAAGAATTGGACCAATAGCAAGACGTGGACGTAAATTACTTGCTACTCGACATCTAAGTGTTCAAAAACTAAGTTCATTCTCTCTATAATAAAAACTTGGTAATTAATTGTAAAATTTTATAAATCTGCATGTATTATGAGGCGGCTTCTAAATCCTTATAAATTTGAAGGTTTTGGAAAGTCTCTCATCATCAAAACGTGGATGTGGATCACTAGCACACTCAACTTCTAAGTTCTCAAATAATAAGTTCATTCATCCCTCTAACAAAATTTTGAGAATTAGCTATAAATTTTTATAAATCTACATGTTTTATAAAATATCTTCTAAATCCTCAAAAAACCTGCAGATTTTGGAAATTCAATATCAAGTTCTCAGAGACTAAGTTCATTCCTCTCTCTAACAAAACTTTGAGAATTAACAATTCAATTTTTAATAAATCTGTAGGTTTTACAAATTTTAATAAATTTTGAATTAACAATTAAATTATAGCAATACAGTTTGACCAATAGCAAGACGTGAACGTGAACCATTAGGACACTTAACTTCTAAGTTCTGTGATTTCTTTAACAAAAATTTGAGAATTAGCCTATAAAAAATTATCGGGCGATGTTTATCCAGTCTCTAACCAATTCGCCTGAAAATTGCTATTTCCGCAACAGTTACCACTCAGCTCCAGGAAAGTCGGATTAATATGTAAGGGGTGCACTTTGAAGGTGAAACCAATTAATCATGTTCTTTTTGGATGCTCAACAGCTTTTGTCGATTTAGAGAGAAACAAATATTTTCAGAATTCATTCTACTTTCACAAGTACATTTACATACAGTATATTCTGGTGTTTTTTTCGAGAAAAAATATTATTGACGAAGTGCAAGGAAACTCTGATATTTGTTATTGGATCTTGTTGTATCTCGGAAATCGAAGAAAAAAATAAAAAGTATTTGAAAGAATATATTGGAGTTCTGTGGAAATCCTCCAATTTTGTTAAATGAAAACTAATTGTTTGGACGGATGTCCAAATTAGACAAGATGATGAAGAACAAGAATCCAGAGATGGAGGAACTAATAGCTGGAATTCTTTACCAAATTGATGGTTCATACATGGCAGCGGATACTACATCAAGACTAGAGTGGAACTGTCTTCATAGAAGTCGCCTGTTTCTCATGACAAAAAATTTGAGTCTGAATTTTGTGCATCTGTTAGTTACAAAAATCCCTACAATATTCTCCTGAAACTTGTTGTTGGAGCCGAACTCAACTATTGAACAGACTTGAAGCTGAAGATGATCAGTTTATAGTAGCTCAAAGCCTCAAACACAGGTATTCAGTTATACATTGGGTAGCATATACTTAGTAACAGATTGTGGTGAATGACAAAGAGAGGAATGCAAGCCGAGCGGCTTTAACATCACTTCGAAAAAAAAATACATACATACAACAAACACGAATAAGATATCTCTTTGGTTTCAAGACGGGTCTACTCCTTGTTGTTGTGCAAGATATCTCTCTCGTCGTTGCTTCTGTTGATTACAAAAGAGTAACACATCAAACATCAGGATCATACTTTGTAGTCTTGAAATAAAACAAAAGTTAAGCTCTAATAAAGACATGAAAAGATGGCAATGTGTTTGTACCCATTCATCGATCACAAGTCCTTCTCCAATCAGCTTTGGACCAATGATACTCTCTGATGCTTTCTTCCTTGCTTCATCCGCAGCATCTGCTTCAGCTAGTTGACGCTTCAATTTCTCCATCATCTTCAGACAGGGAGATGTTTAAAGATCAATGACATTTTACAATCCGCTTATATGTTCACACAGACAATGTTGTCAACCGTAATGATGGTGCCAAGAATCCGAAGAAGAGAATAAAAAACTCACAGGGTTAGGACTTTTGGGATCCAAGAATACGACTTGCATTACTTGCTCCTCAGAGACATGCTCTTTCTGCTCCTCAAACTGTAAGCAACACAAGAACATCCCGTATTTCTTAGAACCCAAGAAGAAAAATCTCATTCTCTTCTCAGATTCTGACCAGTAACAACATTTTCACATACCAGCTCAGGCATATAGTCCGTTGGGACTTTCATCTTCAAGCTCATGATTTTAAACTTAACCCCACTCTTTTTTTTCATTGGCTTTTCATTATTCTCGGGAGCTTCAACAAACTTGAAAACTAAGGAGTTCATCAGGAGACAGAAAATACTCAATGCATAATCCTCGAGTAAGCAACGCATAGACGAAAAAAAAACAGATATAAGCAAATACCAGTTGCAATAATCTCTTCTCCAGGAGCAAGAATAGCACCAGCCGGACGCATAAAGCAACTCTTTGGCTCCGTTGTTTGAAACTAAACAAACAGGAGAGAATCATCACAGATAAAACCGAGTAAAACAAAAAACCGTAATCGAAAACATTTTAGAAACCATAGAAACAAACCTTAAAAGCTACATGCGACTTGCTCGTATTCTTAATCTTAATAGCACTCCTAACTTGCTTCCCAGGCTCATCTTCAAACAAAGTCCATACACTAAAATTAGTAATCTTTACAATCTCATCCCAAAATCGAAATTCAAAAACAATAAAGACTGAATCTTGACCTCAAAAAATTCCTCCTAAATTTGCTCATCATCTTCAAATATTCAATATCATGATTACATAGCTAAGCCTTACAACTTGACAAGTTAAGTCAATATCACACTATGATCCCATTCTAATTGATCAGTCAAATTAGCGATTCGATGGAGATGAGGTCTGGAGTAAACTCACAAGGGAAGTAGAGTTTCGAGGAAGGATCAAGCTTTAATCGGCGTTTCGTTGGAAGAATTGATTTTGCGACAGATGACATCGTCGTCGTCGTCGTGGTGGTGGAGGGTTGATGATGGTTTTGACCCAATCCTTCGATTACAGGAGGTCCGTGGTAACGGAAATGGCGAGATTGGGGATTGAGATGAGAAGATGATGCAGAAGAAGAAGAAGAAGAGCTAGGTTGAGTGTTGGAGTTTCGAAAAGGAAGCTTGAATAATCCCCAGCGTCGACCATCGGAATCTGGTGTTTCTTCCATCGGAGAATAAAGTGGATTTGGGTTAAGCGAAAGTCATCGGAAGTGGTGAAGAACAAGTAAATTAAAGCGATGGTGATTAGCGTTTTGAGACAAGTGCGTTTTTGAGATTCTCTGACCTTTTTGTTTCTTGGGTGTTGACTGCGTTTTCAAGCTAGCGGTTAGATTTTTAGTGGTTATTATTATAATTATTTTATTTTTTGCAATTTGTTACATTTCGTATTTTTTATTTTAAATATATTAATTAATGTGAATTACCAACATAAATAATTTTTTTTAATTGATTTTAAGATAATGATTTATGAAATAATTCTACTCTTAGTTACATTACATATTCAAATTTGCGTAACGCGTGGATTTTCNTGCGTAACGCGTGGATTTTTCTTTAGTATATATATATATATATATATATATATATATATATATATGAATGTTTATTGAAATTTTATTGATATTTATCTAGAATAACTGTTTGGTGTGATCACCGAAAACTGAGATTTTACCTAAAGCTCGTTATGATTGGATTTAGCTGAGTATAACTCAACCATGTTCAGAATCACTTCCATGTCTTAGATTTATCCAATCATAATAAGTTTTAGGTAAAATCAAATTTTTCTAGTGATACCTTTCTTTCACAATTAAATTTTCAGTTTTAAAATCTTCATAAAGGTGGTGGCGAAGGAAAATCATAACCTTGATTTGATTTGCTGGTTTCACCAAGATCAGTTGAATGAAGGTGGATTTCAACATCGAATGCCAAAATAGATGGTTCTCTCCTTTGATGTCCAAAGCAGGTTCAACATAATCTACTGAAATATTTCAGATGAATTTATCAAATTTCATAAACGATAAACATTCAAAATAATGAATTTAATTTATCATAAAAACGTTATAGGAATAAAAATAATGGATCAAAAAAAAAAACATTAGAGAATTTATTAAATTAATTAGACTTTAAAAATTTAGAAAAATTAAATCAAAGTTTATCTGCAATTACCTAAATTACCATAAAACGGACTTGAATTATCAATAAAATTCAATAACCTAACCAATCTAATTAAACCGAATTGAACGGACTACATGAAGAATGCCTAAACCAACAACATCGCTTTTTTTTGGTTAAGAAATAAGAACCATGTATACGTAGGCCGAAATCATAAATGGGCCACGGCACCAAAGCCCATTAACGGAACCCAACAGCATAGCGTTCAACCGAAAAAGTCAAAACCGAAACTTCTTGAACCCACATGAGAAATCGGGTAAGAACGCTTTATTAAATCCGAAAGTTGATAAAAGATTTTTCAAGAAACTTGGCGAACGTTCTCTCACTCTTATCCTCTTCTTGTATACATATATATAGACACGAAGCCATGATGATGTGTTCAAAATCAAAACAGAACAAACGCTAAACAAAACAAAACAGAGCAAACGCGAAAGAGTGCATAGTTATAATAACAGCAATGTCTCTAATTCCGAGCTTTTTTGGAGGACGACGAACAAACGTGTTCGACCCATTCTCCTTAGACCTGTGGGATCCGTTTGAATCTTCGGGGCTAGGAAACGCACCCGCCAAGGAAATAGCAGCGTTCACAAACGCTAAAGTGGACTGGAGGGAGACACCAGAGGCGCACGTGTTCAAGGCGGACTTACCGGGACTTAAGAAGGAAGAGGTGAAGGTAGAGGTGGAAGATGGGAACATACTTCAGATAAGCGGAGAGAGGAGCAGTGAGAATGAAGAGAAGAGTGACAAGTGGCACCGTGTGGAGAGGTCTAGTGGGAAGTTCATGAGGAGGTTTAGGTTGCCTGAGAATGCTAAGATGGAGGAAGTGAAGGCCAGTATGGAGAATGGTGTGTTGTCCGTTACCGTGCCGAAAGTGCCCGAGAAGAAGCCTGAGGTCAAGTCCATTGATATCTCTGGTTGAAGTTGGGGGAACTTGAAAACAAAAAATGTGTGAGGTGGATGTGTGTGATCTACTGTTAATGGTGTAATAATGAATCCTCGTTCTATCAGTAAAAATCAATAAGAAAATGTTTTGAAATATACATCTAATAATAACGCAAAGCTCTTGTTAAAAAAAAGCCTCGATTTCCTCTAAATCAAACGTGTTTGGTATAGGTGAAATCAGCAGAACAAGACTTTAATGAAACCATGGAATTATAAACCTTTCATCTTTGTGAGAATTGCTGTGGAGACAAACCTACCTCTACATAAATAATAGCAACGTACGTAGATGGTGCCCAGTCGTCAAAAACACTTTAAATCTATAACACATATCTCTAAGTTGAATTATGATAATCCATAGCATCTTATCCAAGAAAGAAACATAATTTTACCGTTTTTCTTTTGTTAAACAACGTTCCAAACTCACTAAACAAAAATATACCATCTTAATTTGTATGATAGATTTGGAGGGTAATCAATCTTGTCAATGTCTAGTTGGCAAAAATAAAAGAAACACTTGAGTGGAAAATATCTTTTAGTGTCCCAAATTTTTTCATTTTAGCATTTGAGACATGTTTTCTTTATAGGGTCTGAGGGTCCGATTGGTAACCTCGTTTGGACTTGGCGGTTGGGGTATTTTCAGCGGTTGCAAACGAACTTCGTTTGAAAATTTCGTTTGGAGATGTCGTTTGGAGATAGCGGTTCGTTTGGAGTTATGCGATTGATAACATGATAGCGGTTGAATAGTACTCTTATGTATTATTATTTTAAGTAAGATAATGGTTGTTAAAAATAAAAATATAATAAAATAAATATA